>CM031600.1:1990785-1993108 GCA_018398815.1 Conus ventricosus
ATTTCTTTCTCTTGCCACCCTGTGGCACTGAAAACTTTATACCTGTTCTCCAGAATGTGCACGTCGGGTTTGTCTCTCTCCGCCCGCCAGCTGACAGCATAACGAGTGATCAATTTCTCCCCTTAGAGGACACGCATTAATAAGCTTTCGGTTCCTGGGTACCAGCAGCAACGGAAGCAGGAGACGGTTGTTGTGCTTCTCCTGAGAGGGCAAGTTGGGGTTTCCCTCGCTGTCCACTCCAGGAGAGCTTACGAGAACTGTTTCTCCTGAAAAGGCACGTCAGTCCTTCCCTTCTCAGGCTGCTGACGAGTGCCAAGTCAGCGAAACCTGTTTGCCCCTATAGGACACGTCCGCTTTGCTGTGTCTGGCTGACAGTTGCAGCAAAGTGATCGATAGCTGTTTCTGCCGGGAAAGGACACGTCAGCTTTGCTGTCTCTGGCTGACAGCTGTTGCAAAGCAAGCGAGAACAATTTTCATAAAAGGACATGTCACGTTTCCTCTTATCTTTCGTTGTTGCTACTGCGAAGTAAGCGTTCACTGTGTGTGGGTTTTTTATTTTCCGAAGACGACCTGTCAGGTTTGCTATCTCTGACAATCGCGACTAACAGGCCACGTCATGTTTCCTGTCTCTTCGAATGCAGCAAGGCAAGAGATGAACTGCTCCTCCGAAAAATGCATGTCATGCGTCCCATCGGAGGTTGCCAGGTGCTCCAAAGTAAGCGATAACTGTTTGCCCTGAGAAGACACGCCCTGTTTCCTGTCGTTTTCCACTGTAGAAAGGCAGGTGATAACTGTTCCTCCGAATAAGACATGTCATGTGTCCCATCTGTGGCTGCCAGCTGCGTCAAAGTAAGCGATAGCTGTTTGCCCTGAGAAGACATGTCTTGTCTTTTTCCACTGTAGAAAGGCAAGTGATAACTGTTTGTCCTGAGAAGACATGTCTTGTCTTTTTCCATTGTGGGAAGGCAAGGGATAACCGTTTGTCCTGAGAAGACACGGCCTGTCTTTTTCCACTGTGGGAAGGCAAGGGATAACCGTTTGTCCTGAGAAGACACGGCCTGTCTTTTTCCACTGTGGGAAGGCAAGGGAAAGCTGCTTCTCCTGAAAGGACACGTCAGATTTTGCATCTCTTTCAAGTGCAGGAAAGCAAGCCAAAGCTGTTGCTCCTTCAAGGTATGAAAAGAACACTACACAGCCTTCCTATCTTCGGCTTTCAGCTGCGGCAAAGCAAACGAAAGGTGTCTCTCTCAAACGAAAGGTGTCTCTCTCAAACGAAAGGTGTCTCTCTCAAACGAAAGGTGTCTCTCTCAAACAGAAGGTGTCTCTCTCAAACGAAAGGTGTCTCTCTGAAACGAAAGGTGTCTCTCTGAAACGAAAGGTGTCTCTCTCAAACGAAAGGTGTCTCTCTCAAACGAAAGGTGTCTCTCTCAAACGAAAGGTGTCTCTCTCAAACGAAAGGTGTCTCTCTCAAACGAAAGGTGTCTCTCTGAAACGAAAGGTGTCTCTCTCAAACGAAAGGTGTCTCTCTCAAGTGTCTCTCTCAAACGAAAGGTGTCTCTCTCAAACGTAAGGTGTCTCTCTCAAACAAAAGGTGTCTCTCTCAAACGGACACATCGGGTTTCCTATCTTTGATTCCAGCTGCAGCGAAGTAATGGCGGCTGTTTCCTTTGAAAAGGATACACGGGGCTTTTTGTCTCTGACTGCCAGTTTGGCAAAGTAAGCAATGTCTTTTTTTCAAAAGGATACGTGGAGCTTTCCGTCTTTACATTCTATTTGCAGCAAAAGAAGCGATTGCTATTTTTACTTCAAACGATACGTCAGGCTTTCTGTATCTGGCTGTCAACGGAGGACTGCCGCAGCGCGCACGAAGGTGCGCTCGACACTGGCGAATCAGGCTTTTATGCAGGTGTGTACATGTTGAACCGTATTCTCTTTAAAACGAGCAAACAACTCGCACCCCCTCCCCCCTCCCCCTCCACCCCTTCTCGTCTTATTATCCTTTCCCCTTCCAGAACAGATCTCCGACCCGTCTTAAACTAGGCCATGGCAAATGTGTAGTGAGAAGCTCTGTCGGTGCAGAATGCTATGCGATATCTACGTGTCAAACTGGAGTTCAGCTGAGCTATTGACGCTTTCAACGCAGCTGACAACTGGTTTGTTCCATTCGCTCACCGTTAAGAAAACGACCGTTGTTGGCATGTAACCGATACGAACGTCACTGATTTCAGCGCTCCCCCCGCCCTCCCCCAGCTAACCTAACCAAACACTGGCTGGTGACGAAGAGAGGTGTGATTGATGGTTGTGTATTGCGAGATTGTCGATC
>CM031600.1:1993208-2000708 GCA_018398815.1 Conus ventricosus
GTGCCACAGTCTGAAGGCACCCCAGGAGGGAGGAACGCCGGTGGATCAGGCTGATGCACAGTCTGAAGGCACCACCAGGTGGGAGGAAACGCCGTAATCAGGTTGATGCCCGTCGGAACGCACCACCAGGTGGGGTGGAACGCCGGTAATCAGGTTGATGCCACAGTTGAAGGCACCACCAGGTGGGAAAAGGAATGCGTCACCTCTCTTGTCACACACCTAGCCATCAATCCTCTGCACGTGTCAGGCCCTCAGAGCTGTGTTGGTTCTGTCCGGGGGGGGGGGGGGGGGGGGGGGCGGGGGGGGAGGGGGAGGGGGGAAGGGGAGTGGGGAGTGGGGGGGGGGGGGTGGCTTTGTGTACGGCACCTACGTTCCCACAGAGGGGCCCGTGGTCCAACGGTTCGTGTTGGTAATGCGGGGGCGGACGGGGTCGTGAGATTGAAACCCACTCGTAGTGCTGGGTTGTACGGCTTGACCACTCTGTGTCTGCTCACAAGTCAATGACTGCCTGATTCAGTGGAAGGAAGGGTATAGGTGGCGGAAGGAGAGGGGTGGGCTATGCTTTCCATTATGCCATACCTGGGTACTGTCCCTACAACCATTATGCTATGGGGATTTTAACCTCAACTTCCACACCTCGGGTACTGTCCCTACAGTCATTATGCTATGGGGACTTTAACCTCAACTTCCACACCTCGGGTACTGTCCCTACAACCATTATGCTATGGGGACTTTAACCTCAACTTCCACACCTCGGGTACTGTCCTACAGTCATTATGCTATGGGGACTTTAACCTCAACTTCCACACCTCGGGTACTGTCCCTACAGTCATTATGCTATGGGGACTTTAACCTCAACTTCCACACCTCGGGTACTGTCCTACAGTCATTATGCTATGGGGACTTTAACCTCAACTTCCACACCTCGGGTACTGTCCTACAGTCATTATGCTATGGGGACTTTAACCTCAACTTCCACACCTCGGGTACTGTCCCTACGTCATTATGCTATATGGGGATTTTAACCTCAACTTCCACACCTCGGGTACTGTCCTACGTCATTATGCTATGGGGATTTTAAACCTCAACTTCCACACCTCGGGTACTGTCCCTACAGTCATTATGCTATGGGGATTTTAACCTCACTTCCACACCTCGGGTTACTGTCCCTACAGTCATTATGCTATGGGGATTTTAACCTCAACTTCCACACCTCGGGTACTGTCCTACAGTCATTATGCTATGGGGATTTTAACCTCAACTTCCACACCTCGGGTACTGTCCCTACAGTCATTATGCTATGGGGATTTTAACCTCAACTTCCACACCTCGGGTACTGTCCCTACAGTCATTATGCTATGGGGATTTTAACCTCAACTTCCACACCTCGGGTACTGTCCCTACAGTCATTATGCTATGGGGATTTTAACCTCAACTTCCACACCTCGGGTACTGTCCCTACAGTCATTATGCTATGGGGATTTTAACCTCAACTTCCACACCTCGGGTACTGTCCCTACAGTCATTATGCTATGGGGATTTTAACCTCAACTTCCACACCTCGGGTACTGTCCTACAGTCATTATGCTATGGGGACTTTAACCTCAACTTCCACACCTGGGTACTGTCCCTACAGTCATTATGCTATGGGGACTTTAACCTCAACTTCACACCTCGGGTACGTTCTCTACAACCATTATGCTATGGGAACTTTAACCTCAACTTCCACACCTCGGGTACTGTCCCTACAGTCATTATGCTATGGGGACTTTAACCTCAACTTCCATTACCTCGGGTACTGTCCCTACAGTCATTATGCTAGGGGACTTTAACCTCAACTTCACACACTCGGGTACTGCCCCTACAACCATTATGCTATGGGGACTTTAACCTCAATTCAATACCTCGGGTACTGTCCCTACAGTCATTATGCTATGGGGACTTTAACCTCAACTTCCACACCTCGGGTACTGTCCCTACAACCATTATGCTATGGGGACTTTAACCTCAACTTCCACACCTCGGGTACTGTCCCTACAGTCATTATGCTATGGGGACTTTAACCTCAACTTCCATACCTCGGGTACTGTCCCTACAGCCATTGTGCTATGGGGACTTTAACCTCAACTTCAAACACCAACGCAAACAAGCGCGCGCGCGCACTCTCTCTCTCTCTCTCTTCTCTCTCTCCTCTCTCTCTCTCTCTCTCTCTCTCTCTCTCTCTCTCTCTCTCTCTCTCTCTCTCTCTCTCTCTCTCTCTCTCTCACCACACACACACACACACACACACACACACACACACACACATATATATATATATAATATATATATATATATATATATATATATTATACACATACATGCATGCGCGCGCGCACACACACACACACACCACACACACACACACACACGCACACACGCACACACGCGCACACACACACACACACACACTAACACACACAAACACAGCACGCACACAAGCACAACACACACAAACACACACACATACGCACGCACGCGCGCGCACACACACACACACACACACACACACACACACACACACACACACACACACACACACACACACACACACACACACAAGCACAGCCCGTCCCTTCACTGTATGTGGCAGGTAAACAAACACCCGTACCGACAGATTAAAAAAAAAAAAAAAAAAAAGGCGCAACAAATGGCACGCCACTGCGGTAAGGCACCTCTCAGCAGGAAACTCGGCACCGTGCGAGTCGCTCGGATGACTCCCCCCCCCCCCTTCCCCCCTTCACCAGCACAAAAATGCTGCAGTACACTGCCGCCGTCTGCACTGCTGCTGCTGCTGCTACTGATGGTGATGCCGCCAGTGGTGATTCTGCTTGGGATTCTATCGCTGTTACATTACTACTTGTACAACCACAACTAATGCTACTGCTGCTGCTACTATGATGGTGATGGCCCCCCAGTGGTGAAATTTTGCTTTTTCGATTCCCATCCCCATTTCATTACTACTTGTACAAACCCCCAACAAATGCTGGGCTCTGCTATACTGATGGGGATCCGCCAGGGTGATTCTGCTTGCGATTTCCCCTTCCCCTATTACTTTTCTACTTGTAAACCAAAAAACTAATGCTTTCTGCGGGTGCTGCTACTATGATTGGGGATGCCGCCCGGGGGTTTATTCTTTTGCGTTCTATCGCTGTTACATTTCATTGTATACCCCAATAATTTCTACGCTGCGGGTACACTGATTGATGCCGCCGTGGTGATTTTTGCTTTCGATTTTAGTATTACATTAAATACTTGTACAAAACCCCAACTAATGCTTTTCTGCTCCTTTTTTTCTACTACTGATGGGGATGCCGCCCGGGGGTGGGGTTTTGCTTGCGATTTTACGCTATTAAAATTACTACTTGTACAACCACAACTAATCCTGCTGCGGGTGTTTTACTACTGGGGTGATGGCCCCCCCATGGTGGGTTCTGCCCTTTCGATTTTTATCGTATTACATTACATTGAAAACCCACAACTAATTTCTACTGGCCCGCGCTACTGCTGCTCACTGATGGTGATGCCCCCCCGGTGGCGATTTTCTGTGCGTTCCATCGCTTTACATTTTTTTTCTTTTACAACCACCCAAATAATGCTACGCTGCTGTGGGGCTGATGGTGTAAAGGGGGCCGCAACCCCATTGATATTGCCGCCGTCTTGAAATTTTTTTTGCGCTTCTTCCGCATTACATACTGCCCACTTCGACCACAACCCCATTGCTAGGTGCTGCTACCGCTGCCGCTACTATCTCAAACACGTCTGCTAAATAAGGGAGTGGCTGTGGATACCGCCGGCGGGCTGCTGTCTGCAGTACTAATGAAAGCTGCGCCTCCCCCTGTTTCTTGATCATTCTGGAGAAGTTTCCCAATCCCACTGCTTTCTTTTTGTGTGTTGTGGGGTTGGGTTTCAACTGCTATTTCTCGACAACGACTACTACTACTGCTATTTCTGCTACTACTACCCATACCCCTGTGGGCCCCCCACCACTACTTTTTTCGCTGCTGCTTTCGGCCCCCACCACCCCCACCAACCATCATGCTGCGGGAAAAATTTCTTCCCGAAACCCCTGTCTCAAACCCTTTCTGCTGCCCTGTTACCAAATTGGGCCCACTGCCGTTCGAAGCTGGCCAAATTTCTTCCCCTAAAAAATACGCAGCAGCATAAAATTCGACAAGGGGGTAAAAAGAAAACGGGGGAAGAGAGGGGAGAGAGAGAGAGAAGAGGGGAGAGAGAGAAGGGGTGGGGGAGAAGGGGAGGGGGGGGGGAGAGGGGAAAAGGGGAGGGGAGGGGGGGGGGGGGGGGAGGGGGGGGGGAAAAGGGGAAAGGGAAAAAAGAACGGGGGGGAAAACAAAACCAAAAAAAGAGACAGAAACAGAGAGACACCCCGGCCAGGACAGAGCCCAGGACAAAAGGAAATGAGAGGAAGAAAAAATCAATTTTTACCGGGTTTTGGTTTTTAACGCGACTTAAATACATAAGGCACTGCAAAAACAAAAAGGGGAGTTTTATGCATTTTCAATCCCTAAGGGACTGCTCCCGGTATCAAAAACAACAGCGGGAAGTAAAGCTAATTTCCCTTTAAAACCACTAAGGGAGGCCAAAAGGGATTTGGGAAAAAAAACAGCGAGAGGGTTTTCTGATATCTTAAAAACCCCAAGGCACGCCTACAGGGATTTAAAAAAACAACAGCGAGATGTTGCTAATATTTTTTAATTCCCTTAAAGGGATTGCCTACAGGTATTTTAAAAACAAAGCGAGATGTGTTTTAATTTTCTAAATCGACTTAAAGGGACTCCCGCAGGGATCAAAAACAACAGCGAGATGTATGCGTTAAACTTTAAAACCATAAGGCCCCCGCCAAGGTGTCACAAAAAACAGCGAAATTGATGCCCCATATTTAAAAAGGTTTAGGATTCCAAAAGCTACCCCGTCTGCCCTTTCCCCCCCACCACCATTTCCACCAACCCCCTCGGCCTTTCCCCCCCCCCCCTTCCGGGGTCGGGAAACCATGAAAAGAAGGCCCGACGATCGATCCCTTTTCCCCCAGTGTGTTGCCCAAAAAAGGGAAAGGGGGGGGGGGAGGGGTTTGAGAGGAGGGGAGTTGTTTTCCCATGCGGCCCCGCTAACAACTGAAAGGAGCCCTCCTTTTAATTCCCGACCGGGGGGGGGGGGGAAATTCTGAAAGAAATTTGGGGACATTGGGGTTTTTCCCCCCCTTCCCCCTTTCCCCCCCACCCACCCGCCCCCCCCCCCTTCCTTTCTACCTCTCTCTCTTTCTCTCTCCCCTCCTTTCCCCCCATTCCCAACCCTCCCACACCCCACACCCCACACACACACACCCCACCACACACACACACGCACCCCAAAAAACCCCACACACATACAATATACCACCCCCACAATTTTCCCCCCCCCCCCACACACACACAAATATATATATATTTTTTTATTTTTTTTGTTTGTTTTGTTTTTTGTGTTTTTGTGTGTTTTGGGGTGGTTTTTTGGGGGGTTTTAAATTTTATATTTTATATAAATTTATATTAAAATAAAATAATACTGCTGGAAAAAATAAAAATAGTGGGGAAAAAAAACAAGTGCAGGGTTTAAAAATTTTCAGGGATTATAATAATGACTTGGCACAGATTTGAATTTTTAAAAAAAAAAAAAAAAAATGAAAAAAAAAAGGGGGGGGGAAAAAATTTTTAAAATGAAGGAAACCCCTTTACTAGCTGCCTGAAGGGGAAACCATTGTAAATCCCCTTTGAAGGCAATTTTATTTGTTATTGCCTGCTCCTAGGCCCCTTTCGTCCCCTGGATCCCGGGCTCATAGGGAGACACGGCCCGAGTGTGTTGTGCCCCTTGGTGTCAAAAAAGGACACAAACCCAAAATCCATAATTTTGTGGGTTCTTTATCACCAAGGGGTTTAAAAAAAAAAATCCAACAGCACCCCCCAAAACAGCCCGCGGGGGGGTAGTAAAAAAGGAAACAAAAGGGGAAAGGGGGGGGAGAGGAAAAAAAAAGGGTTTAAAAACTAAAAAGCAAATTTTGCAAAAAAGGGCCCGAAAAAATTTGGGACAAATTTTTAGCCCATTTCTTGAGGATCCAATTTAAGGGGTTTCAAGGGAGATCAAAAGTTTTGGAACAGGGGGTGGTGGTCGCTCTGCTGTTCAATAAAAACCCC
Source organism: Conus ventricosus (assembly GCA_018398815.1). NCBI lineage: Eukaryota > Metazoa > Mollusca > Gastropoda > Neogastropoda > Conidae > Conus > Conus ventricosus. The sequence goes on from CM031600.1 coordinate 1,999,433, forward strand.
GCATTTCGGAATGGCCTAAAAATTTTACAGAACAACCCCTTTCCCTTTGGGTCTCCTAAAAGAGATTTCAATCTCCCCCAAATGATTGACCAAACAAATTTTTTGCCCGAAAAAATCAAAAAGTGGGAGAAAAAAAGTGCAGGTTAACAATTCTTTTCAATTATTATTTAAAAAATGAAATTGGCAAAGATTTTGAATTTTTAAAAAAAAAAAATTTTAAAAATGAAAAAAATGGGGGGAATTTATTAAAAAAATGAGGAAAACCCCTTTACTACTGCCTGAGGGAACCATTGGGAAATCCCCCTTTGAAGGCAAAACATTATTTTATTGCCTGCTCCTACCTTTCTCCGCTTTGGGGCGGATCATCAGGGGACACGGGGTGATTTTTGGGCTGTGCTCTTGGTGTCAAATTTTGAACCCCCCCAAAGTCCCTTTTAATTTTTGTGGTGTTCCATCACCAAGGGGGTTTAAAAAAAGAATCCAAAAGCACCCCCAAAGCAGCCCCGCGGGGGGTAGTTAAAAGGGGAAAAAAAAGGAAAAATGTGGGGGAGGGGGAAAAAAAGGGTTTTAAAAACTAAAAGCATTTTGCAAACAGTCTGAAATTTTAGGGGTCAATCGGGGGGCCGGGGTTGAGGGTCCATTCAAAGGGTGCCAAAGGGGGATCAAAAGATATGGAAAGGGGGGGTGAGTGGGGCAGCTCTGCTGTTTCAATAAACCCAAAACATTGGGGAGTGGGTAAGAATTGGACGGGAAAAACCTTTTTCTTGGGTTCCCCAAGAGATGCAATCTCCCATGATTTAAAACCCAAAAATTATATGCTGAACAATTTAAAATTGGGGAGGGGAAACAAGTGCCCGGGGTTTAAAAAATTTTTCAGTCATTTTTAAAAATGACTTTTGGGAAAGATTTGAATTTAAAAAAAAAAAAAAAAAAAATGAAAAAAAAGGGGGGAAAAATTTTTAAAATATGAGGGAAAACCCCTTTACTAGCTGCCTGAGGGGAAACCCTTTTTCTCCCCTTTTGAAGGGACATCTATTTGGGATTGCCCCTTCTCCCAGGGCCTTTTTTGTCCCCCCTGGGGTCGGGCTTTATCAGGGAGACACGGGTGATTGTTTCTTGGGGCTCTTGGGGTCAAAAAAAGAGGGCACACCAAAGTCCTAATTCTGTGGTGTTCTCATCACCCAAAGGGGGCAAAAAAAGAATCCCAAAAGCACCCCCAAAGCAGCCAGCGGGGGGTAGTTTAAAAAAGGAAACAAAAGGAAAGTGTTGGGGAGGA
>CM031600.1:2005708-2010708 GCA_018398815.1 Conus ventricosus
GACAGATTGAACGAGAGAGGTAAGAGAAAGAAGAAGTGGAAGAGATGTATAAAGTAGAGGGGGGGGGGGGGGGGGGCGGTAGTAGGGAGGAAGAAAACAGCAACATAAACCCTGAAAGAAGGACTGACCTTCTCTCGAAGTAAAGATTTAAACCTGTGTGGTCGGACCACAGGGCCGCGTGTTCACGGTGACTGTGCTACCGTTCTCACAGGGCCAGGATGGCAACCATACCCAGAGGTTCTCTGATGAACGCTAGCACGAGCACAAAACACTCACAGACACACTCCCGTCACTGGATGCACACCAGCTGATTGCAGTTGTCACTTTCCAGTTAGTCACTAAAGCAGCAGAAGTCTCTATCGCCGGCCTTTTCTAACTGGCCTGCTCCCAAATCTGACTTGAGAACACCCAACCTTCTATTCCAAGTGAGTCCGAAGTCGTCTTTTCCGCTGTGCACGTTACGCACGGTCAAACAACAACCGCACGCGCGTATGCACGCCACAGTTGTTTATGAACCCAAAGACCTTTTTCGCCCCTCGTGCCAAAAAGACAATGCTCCCTGAAATGACACACACACACACACACACACAGGCAGACAAAATTCAACTTGGTGACAGACTCGCGTCAAAAACAAATTTGAAGTGCATTGACGGAGGATAAGGAGAGGAGAGAGAGAGGAGGAGAGAGAGAGGGGGAGAATCACAGCCAGGAAAACTGGACGCACAAAACGTTTAAGACGGAAAGAATAATCGATGAAAGATATGAAACTGATATTGAGGATTCATGAACAAGCAATGTGAAGGGACAAAAAAGTCGTCTATTTCAGTGCACCACACGACACAACACGTCGTGGAGACTAAAGAGTTCAGGACATCAGAGACACATCCGCCCCTTCTTCTCTTGCCGCTGTGCTGCTGTGCTGCTGCACCACAGTGCCGTACTATTGCAGCAAGCCCAAACCCTGCGCATTACGGTCACTCGCGGCTGCTGCAAGCGTGACGCACGGCGCCGCCGACAGAGTCATTCACAAAGCTAGGCACGTTTAGTCTTCCAGTCGATCAGCGTCGAGTTTGCTGTTGTTTTCTCAACTTCAAAGTTATTTTCGTCTCTTCAGATTTTCATGGGCCCGGAGCTCAGAGAAATGCCCGGGGCTGCCCTCTGTTCCCCCCCCCCCCCCCTCTATCCCCAGCCTCCCCCTTCCCCCCCCCCCCCCCCCCCCCCCCCCGACTCTCCCCCCCCCCCCCCCCCAGCCTCATCTTTCCCTTTTCCCCTCGTGATTTGGGAGGGTGGAAAGGGAGAATGATGGAGTGAAACGCCAGGATTTCTGGCAATGAAATACGGGATGGAGGGAACGATGAGGGTGAGGGTGGAAGTTGAAAAATGGAGGAAAGGGGGGGGGGGGGGGGGGGCAGGCAGGCGGAGGATGTGCACAAAAAAAAAAAAAAGGAAAAAGAAAGAAAAGGGAAAACCCGGCGTAATCATTTCGGTTCGTGTTTGTTGTTCTCCCATTCGTCTGTCTGAAGGGAATTTTAAATAGACTGGGAGAACGTTAACCATCACCTCACCCCCCTTCTCCCCCCCCCCCCCCCCCCCCCCGACCACACCGCTACCCCCTCCCCCTCCCCCCCCCCCAGCCCTCAACCTCCCGCCTCCGGCCCAAACAGAAACAAAAAAGAAATAGAGCAACAAAAAGGGACAATGACTTTCATGCACTTGGTGTGTGCCGGCGTTGATCTGGGCCCTGTTTTACTCACGGGCGTTCTACAGAAGGGTAGCCATCAAGTGGGCACGAGAATCTATCAAACATAACTTGATACCACGTGGGGTCTATCTAACATTACCTGAACCACGTGGGGTCTATCTAAATTACACTGATCCCACGTGGGGGGTCTATCTAACATTACTCTGACACCACGTGGGGTCTATCTAACATTACTCTGACAACCACGTGGAGTCTATCTAACATTACTCTGAACCACGTGGGGTCAAATCTAAATTACTCTGATACCACGTGGGGGTCTATCTAACATTACTTGATACCACGTGGGGTCTATCTAACACAACCTTTAACCCGTGGGGTTCTATCTAACATTACCTGAAAACCACGTGGGGTCTATCTAACATTACTCTGATACCACGTGGGGTCTATCTAACATTACTCTGACACCCGTGGATCTATCAACCACAACTTTAACCCGTGGGTCTATCTAACATTCTCTGATCCACGTGGGGTCATCTAACATTACTCTGATACCAAACGTGGGGGGTCTATCTAACACAACCTTTAACCCGGGAGAATCTAACAATGCTCTGACACCACGTGGGGTCTATCAACAGAAACACTGATACAACGTGCGTCTATCTACATAACCTGATACGACTTTGAGTCTATCTACATAACCTGTTTCCCACGTTGGTCTATCTACATTACTCGATACCGCGTGGAGTCTATCTAACATTGTTTCTATACCGGGGAAGTTTATCAAACAAAACCCTGATCCACGTGGAGTCTATCAAACATTTCTCTGATCCCACGTGGAGTCTATCTAACATTCCACTGATACAACCAAAGAACCTTTCTAACATTACACGATGCCACCAAAAACCAATCTAACTTTTACCCCGATACTACCAAGAACCAATCTAACATTACCCCGATCCCACCAAGAATTATCAAACATTACACCGATACCCCCAGGAACCTATCCAAATTACCCCGATACCACCAAGAACCTATCTAACATTACACTGACACCACCAGGAACCTATCTAACATTACCCCGATACCACCAGGAACCTATCCAACTTTACACCGATACACCAAGAACCTATCTAACATTACACTGACACCACCAGGAAACTATCAACATTACACACGACCACCAAAAACCTACCCTAACATTACACGACACCCCCAGGAACCTATCCAAAAATTACCCGATACCACCAAGAACCTATCAACATTACACTGACACCACCAGGAACCACCCAACATTACCCCGATACCCCCAAAAACCCTATCTAACATTACACGGGCCCACCAGGAACCTATCTAACAAACAACGATCCCACAGGAACCAATCTAACATTACACGATACCACCAGACCTATCTAACTTTTCCCCCGGGACACACCGGAACCTATCTAACTTTACACCGATCCAGAACGAATGTTAAGATGGGCAGTGCCAGGCAGTTCTGTCAGTTTGGGGGCCAGACATTAGATTACCAATACTCTGAACGTGTGAAGGTTTCATGGTGTGGTATGGTGGGTGTGGTATGGTATGGTTATGGTGTGTTGTGGTGGTAGGGTTTGGTGTGGGTTGTGGTGTGGTGTGGTAGGTATGGTATTTTATGGTATGGTATGGTATGGGTTTTGGTGTGGTGTGGTATGGTAGGGTATGGTATGGTATGGTATGGTATGGTATGGTATGGTATGGTAGGGTTTTGGTACGGTACAGTATGGTACGGTACGGTACGGTAGGTATGGTTCGCTATGGTATGGTTTGGTTTATGGCACGGTGCGGTAGGTATGTATGGTTTTGTATGGTACGGTACGGTATGGTATGGTATGGTATGGTATGATCGTATGGTATGGTATGTTTGGTACGGTAATGGTATGGTATGTATGGTTGGTTTGGTTGGTATGATACGTATGGCATGGTAGGGCATGGTATGGTATGGTTGGTAGGGTAGGGTATGGTATGGTATGGTATGGTAGGCAGGGAAAAATGGTAGGGTTTATGGTGTCGTAGGTTGGTTTGGTTGGTATGGTATGGTATGGTATGGTGTGGTGTGGTGTGGTTGGTGTAGTGTGGTATGGCATGGCAGGGTAGGGTTAGGGTAGGGTAGGGTAGGGTAGGGTAGGGTAGGGTGGGTAGGGTAGGGTAGGGTAGGGTGGGTATAGTATGGTATGATGTGGAAAGACAGTAAGGTAGGGTAGGGTAGGGTAGGGTAGGGTAGGGTAGGGTAGGGTGGGGTAGGGTAGGTGGGTAGGGTGGGGTATGAATGGTATATGTGGAAAGCAGTATGGTAGGGTAGGGTAGGGTAGGGTAGGGTAGGGTAGGGTGGGTAGGGTAGGGAAGGGTAGGGAAGGTAGGGTGGGTAGGGTAGGGTGGGGTAGGGTAGGTAGGGTGGGGGTTAGGGTAGGGTTTAGGGTAGGGTAGGGTTAGGGTGGGTTGGGTAGGGTAGGTAGGGTAGGGTAGGGTGGGGTAGGGTAGGGTGAGTAGGGTGGGGTAGGGTAGGGTAGGGTAGGGTAGGGTGGGTGGGGTAGGGGTAGGGTGGGTGGGTAGGGTAGGGTAGGTGGGGTTTGGGGGTGGGGTGGGGTAGGGTAGGGTAGGTTGGGGGGGTAGGGTAGGGTAGAGTAGGGTAGGGTAGGGTAGGGTAGGGTAGGGTAGGGTAGGGTAGGGTAGGGTGGGGTGGGTTAGGGTAGGGTAGGGTAGGTAGTGTAGGGTGGGGTAGGGTATTGGTTTTGATGTGGAAAGCACAGTATGGTAGGGTAGGGTGGTGTGGGGTAGGGTTCGGTAGAGCAAGTTTGGGTACGGTCGGGTACGGTATGTTAGGGTATGTCTGTGTGTCTGTCCCCTCTTTTTTCTGTTTGTCGATAGGTGGGTGTGTAAGTAGATTGTGTTTCAGGTATATTTTTTTAGTTTGTAACGTCCAAAAACTTATGAAAACCCCGGAATATCAGATCAGAAAAATTATTGACGGCTTTAGAATTTCAATCGAATATTATTCTTTGGGGTTTTAAAAAATATGCTAGACTTACACAATACACACAAAGCTAACTTGTAAGGCTGTCCTGTAAATGCAGGCTGTAAATAAAGCAAAGTGTTTAATCACGCACGCACGCAAAACAACACCCCACAACACACACCACACCACACACACACACACACAAAACCACACACAACACCACACACACACAACACACACAAAACATAGAAGCAGGTATGCATGTTTATGATATTAAAACCCCACACACACACACAAACACACACA
>CM031600.1:2015708-2023208 GCA_018398815.1 Conus ventricosus
TACACACGTTCATATACATTCAGGCAAAACACACACACACGCACGCACGCACGCACGCACGCACACACACACACACACACACACACACACACACACACACCACACACACACACACATGCAAGTACAGCACGCACCCACGTCATGCATGCTGCGGTGGACGCAAAACGCACTCACGCATATGCGTACACACACACACACACACACACACACACACACACACACACACACACACACACACACACACACGCGCGCGCGCGCGCGCGCGCGCAGCTACAAAGGTAATGTTTTTAAGTTCCGACTAAACAGAATCCTCTCTGCTATGGGCGCTCAGCACACACCCTTGAGACACTCTTGCTGTCCATCCAACCAAACGCACTGCACTCCAACACTGCTGTGTGCTGCTCACCATAGCTGGGGGTCATTTTTGTTTTTTTTTATTGCAGCTTTATTGCATACGTGGCACAGTTCAACGTGAAGAACTGCGTCCCATACTGCATGACGCCCGATTGCCATGATGTGCACGTGCACATCGTGTCGAGGTGCAACAAACTTTGCTGCGTGCCATAAACACATCCTGGGTGTCCCCTTTTCTTCTCTATGAAGGTCATAAAGCGCTCCTTGAAGGCTGTTTAATGATCCCCGAATCCACCAACTTAATCTCTTCCGTCAACCTTCTCCGCCCCCTTTTCCCGCTATTCTCCCAAACGCTGCCCATCCTTGCACAGGTTAGTTTGGCGTCCCTGTTTTGGGCTCGCAGTGTATACTGAACTTCACAACAAATGCACTACGGATTTTTGCAGGCCAGTATCGCACGGAGTCGTAAAACAACATTTTGTGCCGAAATTGGAGTGTAGTATAGTGTTTTCTGAATTTCTCGACTGTCAGATTTTTTTTGCAACAATGGATTTTGAAGCTATTCTGCTGGTGACCATATCTCATGATATGCTCCAGTCTGCTGAAACGTACTGATAGACACATGATTACGCCTTGCTCATCATTTAAATAGCAGACCGCATCTGTACTTCAATTTCTTCACATGATTTTAAAATAATTACCCCAAAACAGATAAATAAACAAATAGAGAAAACTTCGTTTCACACCCACAGACATACACCACACACACACACACCACACACACACACACCCACAAACATACACCACACACACACACACCACACACACACACACCCACAACATACACCACACACACACACACCACACACACACACACCCACAAACATACACCACACACACACACACCACACACACACACACCCACAAACATACACCACACACACACACACCACACACACACACCCACAAACATACACGCCACAGACACACACCACACATATGCATGCACTCGCTTGCACACACACACACACACACACACACACACACACACACACCACAGACCACACACATTCATGCTCTCATTTGCACACACACACACACACACACACACACACACACACACACACACACACACACACACACACACACACACACACACACCACAGACGCATACCACACACATTCATGCTCTCATTTGCACACACACACACACACACACACACACACACACACACACACACATACAGACAACTGCAAAAGTAAGTTTCAAAGTTCGCATGACCGGGATCGAGATGTTATGGACGCTCGGCACACACCCTTGAGAAACCCTCAGTGTCCATCCTATCAAACACACTGCACTCCAACCCTGCTGTGTGCTGCTTATCATGGCTGGTTGTCGTTTGGTTTTAATTGCAGCTGTATTGACCACGTGGCACAGTTCAACGTGAAGAACTGCGTCTCATACTGCATGACACCCGATTGCCATGATGTGCACGTGCACATCGTGTCGAGGTGCAACAAACTTTGCTGCTGCCATAAACACATCCTGGGTGTCCCCTTTTCTTCTCTGTGAAGGTCAAAGCGCTCCTTGAAGGCTGTTTAATGATCCCCGAATCCACCAAAATCTCTTCCGTCAACCTTCTCCGCCCCCTTTTCCCGCTATTCTCCCGAACACTGCCCATCCTTTCATGGGTTAATGGTTTGGCGTCGCTGTTTTTGGCTCACAGTCAATACTGAACGTCACAACAAATGCACAACGGATTTTGCAGGCCAGTATCGCACGGAATAAAACAACATTTTGTGTCGAAATTGGAGTGTAGCACGGTGTTTTCTGAATTTCTTGACTGACACACTTTTGTAACGATAGGTTACGAAGCTATTCCGTTCGTGATCATATCTCGACCTTGCTCAGTCTCGCAAAAATTGTTGATAGAGACATGGATATGTCTTGGAATGGACTGCATTTCAAGTTCTTGACATGATAAAAAAAATATATAATAAATCAGTGCATAGATAAAGAACTAAATGAATAAACAAAAATAAACAAATGAATAAATAACATGAAACAAAATAGATAACACTTCATTTCAGATCGATTCATTCCATCGCCAGTGAACCTGTGTGGTGCAATACAGAATACTGGAAGAAAGAGACACCCAGAACAAAGCAGGTGGATCTCATCAATAACTGACCTGGCACACCAAACAGTCGGCTGTGCAAAGGCAGGTGGATCTCATCAATAGCTGACGTTGCACACCAAACAGTCGGCTGTGCAAGGCAAATGGATCTCATCAATAGCTGTTGCACACCAAACAGTCGGCTGTGCAAAGGCAGGGGACCTCATCAATCACTGACTTGGCACACCAGGTGGACCTCATCAATCACTGACTTGGCACACCAGGTGGACCTCATCAATCACTGACTTGGCACACCAGGCGCACCTCGTCAATAACTGACTTGGCACACCAGATGCACCTCATCAATCACTGACTTGGCACACCAGGTGGACCTCATCAATCACTGACTTGGCACACCAGGTGCACCTCATCAATCACTGACTTGGCACACCAGGTGCACCTCATCAATCACTGACTTGGCACACCAGGTGCACCTCATCAATCACTGACTTGACACACCAGGTGGATGTCATCAATCACTGGCTTGACACACCAGGTGGATGTCATCAATCACTGACTTGACACACCAGGTGGATGTCATCAATCACTGACTTGACACACCAGGTGGACCTCATCAATCACTGACTTGACACGCCAGGTGGATGTCATCAATCACTGACTTGACACAGCAGGTGGATGTCATCAATCACTGACTTGACACACCAGGTGCACCTCATCAATCACTGACTTGACACGCCAGGTGCACCTCATCAATCACTGACTTGGCACACCAGGTGGACCTCATCAATCACTGACTTGACACGCCAGGTGCACCTCATCAATCACTGACTTGGCACACCAAACAGTCGGCTGTGCAGGGCAAAGGCTTGGTCCTGTGCATTGTGCCGTGGGTGTTTCATTGTGTGACATATCATGAACGAACTGGCTTCAAAACAGGCATTGCTCTAAACTGTAGACACCTGTGTGAAACGCATGTCTCACCTGGAAACGGTCATTGTCTAAACTGTGGGCACCTCTGTGAAACGCATGTTTCACCTGGAAACGGTGATTGTCTAAACTGTAGGCACCTCTGTGAAACGCATGTTTCACCTGGATACAGTCTAGTGTGACACAGACCTTAAACCGCAGTCGCTTCACTAGAATGGAGAAAGGTACCTCAAATATGGATCATAGACATAAATGATGGTCTGGACTCGCGGCTTGAAAAAGAAATCTTATGCTTCCTTTTCATTCCTTTCAAACAGAATGTTGTTCAGTACATCATTTACAGTGGAGTTTTGGACGAAGGGTGTGTGGGGAGCTACTTACCACGTTGAACTGTTAGTAATCCACTGACTAGCACTTTGATAGACAAGAATTGTTGGTAATGCACTGACACACATACCTTCACACAGCTAAACAGCTCAGTATGGTACAAAGACCTTATCACGACTTACAAAATACAAATTCACAAAAAAAATCAATGCAAAGAAAGAAAAAAGAATTAAACTTCCAGGTGCGAATTAGGGGAGGAGAAAATGGGGACAGAAGCGAGGTCGTAAAGGGGGGGGGGGGGGGGGGTGGGGAGGGGGTGCGTTCAGGAACCGGATTTCCGTCCCACCTCGAACCCATCCATCCCCACCCCATCCCTGCCGCAAAACTGGATGGGGGAGGTGGGGAGGGGGGGGGGGGGGGGGGGGCTGTAAGCGCCTTAAAAGAGCGAGACCTGTTAGTCAGTGTGTTGGATTTCCTTCATGACAGAGCGGAAATGACGAAAAAATGAAATCCCGAGAGCTTGCTATGAATCATAGCGATGCGTTTTATTTTGACAACGATTCCTGCCTTCTTTTGACCAACTCTCATTTCTATGTCCATATCATACAGCGCTATGCAAAACGCACACACAACAAGCTATGGTCTTCAACTACACAATTTTCCTGCCTTCTTTTGACCAGCTCTCATTTCTAATCTAGCTTATGTCCTTATCATACAGCGCTATGCAAAAGGCACACAACTCTCATTTCTATGTCCTTATTATACAGCGCTACGCAAAACGCACAGACAACTCTCATTTCTATGTCCTTTTCATACAGCGCTATGCAAAACGCACAGACAACTCTCATTTCTATGTCCTTTTCATACAGCGCGCGCTATGCAAAACGCACAGACAACTCTCATTTCTATGTCCTTTTCATACAGCGCTGTGCAAAACGCACAGACAATTCTCATTTCTATGTCCTTTTCATACAGCACTATGCAAAACGAACACAACACGCTATGGTCTCCAACTACGGGCAAGAGTGCAGCAAAGTGCAAAAGACATGTCAAGTCACGTTGTTTCTAGCGTGGCCGACTGAGGGCTCAATAAGCGTTACGAGCGGAAATTATGGACAAGTTGCATTAAATCAAGTCTGGGAGAAGTGGTGAATAGACGGTAGGTTGAACACACACACACACACACACACACACACACACACACACACATATATATATATATATATATATACACACACACACACACACACACACACACACACACACACACACACACACACACACACACACACACACACGCGTGCGCGCGCGCGCGCGCGCGCGCGCACAAACACACACACAACGTGACAAGACACACACACACACACACACACACACACACACACACACACACACACACACACACACACACACACATAACACACCACAACACAAAACACCACACCACACCACACCACACCACACCACACCACACCAACCAAACCAAACCACACCACACCACACCACACACACACACACACACACACACACACACACACACACACACACACACACAACATAACACACCACACCACACCACACCACAAAACACCACACCACACCACACCACACCACACCATACCACACACACACACACACACACACACACACACACACACACACACACACACACACACATCCATAATTTACCAAAGAAAGGCCGTGTCTTCTGCAGCGCACTGGAGTTTGAGACACGTTTGATAGTTGGGGGCAGGGTCCTGGGGATCAACGGTCTTCATGGTCAATAGTTGGGTCCTGGGGATCAACGGTCTTCACGGTCAATAGATGGGGGCAGGGTCCTGGGGATCAACGGTCTTCATGATCAATAGTTGGGTCCTGGGGATCAACGGTCTTCATGGTCAATAGTTGGGGGCAGGGTCCTGGAGATCAACGGTCTTCATGGTCAATAGTTGGGGGCGGGCTCCTGGGATCAACGGTCTTCATGGTCAATAGTTGGGGTCCTGGGGATCAACGGTCTTCATGGTCAATAGTTGGGGGCAGGGTCCTGGGGATCAACGGTCTTCATAGTCAATAGTTGGGTCCTGGGGATCAACGGTCTTCATGATCAATAGTTGGTGTCCTGGGGATCAACGGTCTTCATGGTCAATAGTTGGGTCCTGGGGATCAACGGTCTCCATGGTCAATAGTTGGGTCCTGGGGATCAACGGTCTTCATGGTCAATAGTTGGGGTCCTGGGGATCAACGGTCTTCATGGTCAATAGTTGGGTCCTGGGGATCAACGGTCTTCATGGTCAATAGTTGGGGGCAGGGTCCTGGGGATCAACGGTCTTCATGGTCAATAGTTGGGTCCTGGGGATCAACGGTCTTCATGGTCAATAGTTGGGGGCGGGGTCCTGGGATCAACGGTCTTCATGGTGAATAGTTGGGGGCGGGGTCCTGGGGATCAACGGTCTTCATGGTCAATAGTTGGGTCCTGGGGATCAACGGTCTTCATGGCCAATAGTTGGGGGCGGGGTCCTGGGGATCAACGGTCTTCATGGTCAATAGTTAGGGTCCTGGGGATCAACGGTCTTCATGGTCAATAGTTGGGGGCGGGTCCTGGGGATCAACGGTCTTCATGGTCAATAGTTGGGGGCGGGGTCCTGGGGATCAACGGTCTTCATAGTCAATAGTTGGGGTCCTGGGGATCAACGGTCTTCATGGTCAATAGTTGGGTCCTGGGAATCAACGGTCTTCATGGTCAATAGTTGGGGTCCTGGGGATCAACGGTCTTCATGGTCAATAGTTGGGGTCCTGGGGATCAACGGTCTTCATGGTCAGTAGTTGGGGGCTGGGTCCTGGGGATCAACGGTCTTCATAGTCAATAGTTGGGGTCCTGGGGATCAACGGTCTTCATGGTCAATAGTTGGGGCGTGGTCCTGGGGATCAACGGTCTTCATGGTGAATAGTTGGGGTCCTGGGGATCAAAGGTCTTCATAGTCAATAGTTGGGGTCCTGGGATCAACGGTCTTCATGGTCAATAGTTGGGGTCCTGGGGATCAACGGTCTTCATGGTCAATAGTTGGGGTCCTGGGGATCAACGGCCTTCATGGTCAATAGTTGGGGTCCTGGGGATCAACGGTCTTCATAGTCAATAGTTGGGGTCCTGGGGATCAACGGTCTTCATAGTCAATAGTTGGGATCCTGGGATCAACGGTCTTCATGGTCAATAGTTGGGGGCGGGGTCCTGGGGATCAACGGTCTTCATGGTCAATAGTTGGGCTCCTGGGGATCAACAGTCTTCATGGTCAATAGTTGGGGTCCTGGGGATCAACGGTCTTCATAGTCAATAGTTGGGGGCGGGGTCCTGGGGATCAACGGTCTTCATGGTCAATAGTTGGGTCCTGGGGATCAACGGTCTTCATAGTCAATATTTGGGGTCCTGGGGATCAACGGTCTTCATGGTCAATAGTTGGGGGCGGGGTCCTGGGGATTAACGGTCTTCATGGTCAATAGTTGGGGTCCTGGGGATCAACGGTCTTCATGATCAATAGTTGGGTCCTGGGGATCAACGGTCTTCATGGTCAATAGTTGGGGGCGGGGTCCTGGGATCAACGGTCTTCATGGTCAATAGTTATGTCCTGGGGATCAACGGTCTTCATGGTCAATAGTTGGGTCCTGGGGATCAACGGTCTTCATGGTCAATAGTTGGGGGCGGGGTCCTGCGGATCAACGGTCTTCATGGTCAATAGTTGGGGTCCTGTGGATCAACGGT
>CM031600.1:2033208-2058208 GCA_018398815.1 Conus ventricosus
TGGAGCAAGGCTTGGAGAGGTGGGGAGAGAGTGAAAGGCAGAGGAACAGGCTTGGGAGGAGGGGAGGTATAGTAGAGAGTGGAAAGGCCAGAGGAGCGGGGCTTGGGGAGGAGGGGAGGGTAGTGAAGGGCAGAGGTGCAGGGCTTGGGGAGGAGGGAGGGTAGTGAAAGGCAAGAGGAGCAGGGCTCTTGGTGTGGAGGGTAGAGGAGTGAAAGGCAGAGGAGCAGGGCTGGGGTGGGGGTAGAGAGTGAACGGCCCGAAGGAGAGCGGGGCTTGGGGAGGAGGGTAGAGAGTGAAAGGCAGAGGGCGGGGCCTGGGGAGGAGGGAGAGAGTGAAAGGCAGAGTGGAGCAGGGCTGGGGAGGAGGGTTAGTAGAGAGTGAAAGGAGAGGAGCAGGGCTTGGGGAGGAGAGGTTAGTAGAGTGAAAGGGAGGGAGCAGGGCTTGGGGGGGAGGGTAGAGAGTGAAAAGGGCAGGGAGCGGGGCTTTGGGAGGAGGGGAGGAGAGGGTGAAAGGCAGAGGAAGGCAGGGCTTGGGGAGGAGGGGAGGGTATAGTGAAAGGCAGAGGCGCTGGGCTTGGGGGGAGGAGGGAGGAGGGTAGTGAAGGCTGAGGAGCAGGGATTGGGGAGGAGGGGAGAGAGAGAATAAGGCAGAGGAGCGGGCTACTTGGGGAGGAGGGGAGAGAGTGAAGGCAGAGGAGGGGGCTTGGGTGGGAGGGGAGGGTAGTGGAAAGGCAGAGGGAGCAGGGGCTTGGGGAGGAGGGAGAGGGTAGTGAAAGGCAGAGGGAGGGCTTGGGGAGGAGGGTTTAGAGAGTGAAAGGCAGAGGTGCAGGGCTTGGGGAGGAGGGGATGTGGAGAGAGGTGAAAGCAGAGGAGCAGGGCTTGGGTTGGGAGGAGGGGTGAGAGTGAAGGCAGAGGAGCAGGGCTTGGGGTGGGGGGAGAGGTGAAAGCAGAGGAGCGGTGCTTGTGGGAGGAGGGGAGAGCGTGAAAGGCAGAGGAGCGGGGACTATGGGGAGGAGAGGTGAGAGTGAAAGGAAGAGGAGCAGGGCTTGGGGAGGGAGGGGAGGGTAGTGAAAGGAATGAGGAGCAGGGCTTGGTGGAGGAGGGGAGGGTAGTTGAAAGGCTGAGGAGCAGGGCTTGGGGAGGAGGGTTAATAGAGGAGTGAAAGGCAGAGGAGAGCAGGGCTTGGGTGAGGAGTGGTGAGAGGAGAGAGTGAAAGGCAGAGGAGCAGGGCTTGGGGAGGAGGGGAGAGAGTGGAAAGGCAGAGGAGCAGGGCTTGGGAGGAGGGGGAGAGAGTGAAAGGCAAGAGGAACAGGGTTGGGGAGGAGGGTTAGAGAGTGAAAGCAGAGGAGCGGGGCTTGGGGAGGAGGGGACGAGAGTGAAAGGCAGGAGGAGCAGGGCTTGGGGAGGAAAGTAGAGAGTGAAAGGAGAGAGGAGCAGGGCTTGGGGAGGAGGGTAGAGAGTTGAAAGGCTAGAGGAGCAGGGTTGGGGAGGAGGGTTTTTTAGAGAGTGAAAGCAGGAAGGAGCGGGGCTTGGAGAGGGAGGGAAGGGAGAGTGAAAGGGCAGAGGAGCAGGGCTTGGGGAGGTGGGGAGGGTAGTGAAAGGCAGAGGAGCAGGGTTGGGGGAGGAGGGGAGGGGAGAAGTCTGAAAGGCAGAGGAGCAGGGCCTTGGGGTGGAGGTATGAAGAGTGAAAAAAGGCAGAGGTGCAGGGCTTGGGGAGGAGGGGAGGGTTAGAGAGTGAAAGGCAGCGGAGCAGGGCTTGGGGAGGAGGGGAGAGAGTGAAAGGCAGAGGAGCAGGTCTTTGGGGAGGCAGGGGAGGGTAGTGAAACGGCAGAGGAGCAGGGCTGGGGTAGGTGGGGGAAGAGAGTGAAAAGGCAGAGGGCAGGGTCTGGGGAAGGAGGGAGGAGAAGTGAAAGGCAGAGGGAGAGGGCTTGGGGAGGAGAGGGAGAGTGAATGGCAGAGGAGCAGGGGCTTGGGGAGGAGGGAGAGGTGTAGTGAAAGGCAGAGGAGCAGGGGCTCTGGGAGGAGGGCGAGGGTAGTGAAAGGCCAGAGGAGCGGGCTTGGGGGAGGAGGGTTAGGAGAGTGAAAAGGCAGAGGACGGGGGGTTGGGGAGGAGGGGAGAGGAGAGAGTGAAAGGCAGAGGAGTGAAGGGCCTTGGGGGAGGAGGGTTAGAGAGTGAAAGGCAGAGGGGCAGGGTCCTTGGGAGGTGGGGAAGAGAGTGAAAGCAAGGAGCGGGGCCCTTGGGGAGGTGGGTTAGAGAGTGAAAGGCAGAGGAGAGTGCTTGGGGAGGAGGGGTAGAGAGTAGAAGGCAGAGGAGAAGGGCTTGGGGTGGAGGGGGAGGGTAGTGAAAGCAGAGGGAGCAGGCTTGGGGAGGAGGGGAGGGGAGAGATGAGTGAAAGGCAGAGGAGAAGGGCTTGGGGAGGGAGCTTGGGGAGGAGGGTAGAGACTGGAAAGGCAGCGGAGCGGGGCTTGGGCGAGGAGGGCGAGGTAGAGAGTGAAAGGCAGAGGAGAAGGGCTTGGGGAGGAGGGTAGAGACTGAAGGCAGGAGGAGCGGGGCTTGGGAGAGGAGGGGAGAGAGTGAAAGGGCAGAGGAGCAGGGCTCTTGGGGAAGGAGGGTTAGAGAGTGAATGGCAGAGGAGCGGGGCTTGGGGAGGAGGGGTAGGGAGAGTGAAAGGCAGAGGAGCGGCGGCTTGGGGAGGAGGGTGAGGGTAGAGAGTGAAAGAGAGGAGCAGGGCTTGGGGAGGAGGGGAGGGCAGTGAAAGGCAGAAGAGCAGGTCTTGGGAGGAGGGGAGGGGAGTGAGTGAAAGGCAGAGGAGCAGGGCTCGGGGGGAGGAGGGGGAAGGTAGTGAAAAGCAGAGGTGCAGCTTGGGGTGGAGGGGGGAGGGTAGTGAAAGGCAGGAGGAGCAGGGCTTGGGAGGAGGGGAGGGGAGAGACTGAAAGCAGAGGAGCAGTGGCTTGGGGAGGAGGGTAGAGAGTGAAAGGCAGAGGATGTAGGGCTTGGGGAGGAGGGGAGGGTAGTGTAATGAAAGGCAGAGGAGCAGGCTTGGGGAGGAGGGGGAGAGAGTGAAAGGCAGAGGAGCGGGGCTTCTTGGGGAGGAGGGGAGGGTAGCGAAAGGCAGAGGAGCAGGGTTGGGGAGGAAGGGGAGAGAGGGGAACGAGGCAGAGGTGTGTAGGCTTGGGGAGGAGGGGAGGGTAGTGAGAGGCAGAGGGAGCAGGTCTTGGGGAGGGAGGGGAGGGTAGTGGGAATAGTGAAGGCAGAGGAGCAGGTCTTGGGGAGGAGGGTAGAGAGTGAAAGGCAGAGGAGCAGGGCTTGGGGAGGTGGGGAGTGAGTGAAAGGCAGAGGAGCAGGGCTTAGGGAGGAGGGAGAGGAGAGAGTGAAAGGCAGAGGATGCAGGGCTTGGGGAGGAGGTAGAGAGTGGAAAGGCAGAAGGTGCAGGGCTTGGGGAGGAGGGGAGAGAGTGAAAGGCAGTAGGAGCGAGGCTTGGGGAGGAGGGTAGAGAGTGAAAGGAAGAGAGCGGGGATTGGGGGAGGAGGGGAGAGAGTGAAAGGCAGAGGAGCAGAGGCTTGGGGAGGAGGTGGTTATTAGAGAGTGAAAGGCAGATGGAGCCAGGCTTGGGGAGGAGGGTAGAGAGTGAAAAGGGCCGAGGAGCGGGGCTTGGGGAGGAGGGAGAGATTGGAGAGAGATGAAAGGCAGAGGAGCATGGCTTGGGAGGAGGGGAGAGGGTAGTGAAAGGCAGAGAAGCGGGGCTTGGGGAGGTGGGGTGGGTGAGAGTGAAAGGCAGAGGAGCGGGGCTTGGGGAGGAGGTTAGAGAGTGAAAGGGCAGTGGAAGAGGAGCGGGGCTTGGGGAGGAGGGGTGAGAGTGAAAGCAGAGAGGAGCAGGGTTGGAGGAGGAGGGGGACGAGGAGAGAGTGAAGGCAGAGGAGCAGGGCTTGGGGAGAGGGGGTGAGAGTGGAAAGCAGAGGAGCAGGGCTTGGGGAGGAGAGGAGAGAGTGAAAGGCAGAGGGAGCTGGGCTTGGGGAGGAGGGCGAGGGTAGTGAAGACAGAGGAAGCAGGGCTCTAGGGAGGAGGGGAGGGTAGTGAAAGGCAGAGGAGCAGGAGTTGGGGAGGAGGGGGGGTATGAAAGGGCAGAGGAGAGGGCCTTGGGGAGGTGGGTTAGGAGAGTGAACGGCAGTGGAGCGGGGTAGGGGAGGAGGTGAGAGGAGGAGAGTGAAAGCAGAGGTAGAAGGGCTTGGGAGAGGGTAGAGAGTGAAAGGCAGAGGTGCAGGGCTTGGGGAGGTGGGGGAGAGAGTGAAGCAGAGGAGCAGGCTTGGGGAGGAGGGTAGAGAGTGAAAGACAGAGGAGAAGGGCTTGGGGAGGAGGGTAGAGAGTTGGAAAGCAGAGGGCTAGTGGCTTGGGAGGTGGGGAGGGTAGTGAAAGGCAGAGGAGCAGGGCTTGGGGAGGAGGGGAGGGGAGTGAGGTGAAAGGAGAGGAGATGGATTGGGGAGGAGGGGTAGACGTCTGAAAGGCCGAGGAGCGGGGCTTGGGGAGGAGGGGAGGGTTTAGAGGAGTGAAGGCAGAGGAGAAGGGGCTTGGGGGGCGGGTAGAGACTGAAAGGCAGAGGAGCGGGGCTTGGGGAGGAGGGGAGAGAGTTGAAAAGGCAGAGGGCAGGGGTTGGGGAGTAGGGTTAGAGAGTGTGAAAGGGCAGACAGCGGAGCGGGGCTTGGGGAGGAGGGGAGGGTAGAGAGTGAAAGGCAGAGGAGCAGGGCTTGGGAGGAGGGGAGGGTTGTGAAAGGCAGGAAGAGAGGTCTGGGGAGGAGGGGAGGGCAGAGCGTGAAAGGCAGAGGAGCAGGGCTTGGGAGGAGGGGAGGGTTAGTGAAAAGAGAGGCGCAGGTCTTGGGGGGAGGAGGGTAGTGAAAGGCAGAGGAGCAGGGCTTGGGGAGGAGGGGAGGGGAGAGACTGAATGGCAGAGGAGCAGGGCTTGGGAGGAGGGGGATGGATGGTCGTGAAAAAGGCAGGAGGAGCAGGTCTTGGGGAGGAGGGTAGGGAAAGGAGAGGAGCAAGGCTTGGGGACGGAGGGGAGGGGAGAGAGTGTAAAGGCAGAGTAGCAGGGCTTGGGGAGGAGGGGAGGGTAGTGAAAGGCAGAGGAGCAGGTCCTGGGGGGAGGGTTAGAGAGTGAAATGCGAGGAGCAGGGCTTGGGGAGGAGGGGACTGAGAGTGAAGGCAGAGGAGCAGGGCTTGGGGAGGAGGGGAAGGAGAGGAGAGAGTGAAAGGCAGAGGAGCAGGGGCTTGGGGAGGAGGGTAGAGAGTGAAAGGCAGAGGTGCGGGCTCTTGGGGAGGAGGGGAGAGCGGAGTGAAAGGCCAGAGGAGGGGGGGTTGGGGAGGAGGGTAGTGAGTGAAAGGCGAGGAGCGGGGTTGGGTTGAGGAGGGGAGTGAGTGTGAAAGGCAGAGGAGCAGGGCTTGAGGGAGGGTGGGTAGGAGAGTGAAAGGCAGAGGAGCAGGGCTTGGGGTGAGGAGGGTAGAGGTGAAAGGCAGAAGGAGGAGCGGGGCTTGGGTGGAGGGGAGAGAGTGGAAAGGCAGAGGAGCGGGGCTTGGGGAGGAGGGGAGGTGAGAGTGAAAGGCAAGAGGAGCAGGGCTGGAGAGGAGGTGAGGGTAGTGAAAGCAGAGGAAGCGGGGTTGGGAGGAGTGAGGGTAGAGAGTGAAAGGCAGAGGAGCGGGGCTTGGGGAGGTGGGTTTAGAGAGTGAAAGGCAGAGGAGCGGGGCTTGGGGAGGAGGGGAGAGAGTGAAAGGCTGAGGAGCGGGGCTTGGGGAGGATGGGTCGGGTATAGAGAATGAAAGCAGAGGGCAGGGCTTGGGGAGGAGGAGGTAGAGAGAGTGAAAGGCAGAGGAGCAGGTCTTGGGGAGGCGGGGATGGGTAGTAAGTGAAAGGCAGAGGGCAGGGCTTGGGTAGGAGGGGAGGGGTGAGAAGAGAGTGAAAGGCAGAGGAGCAGGGCTTGGGGAGGAGAGGAGAGAGTGAAAGGAAGAGGAGCAGGGGGCCCCCCCTTTTGGGGGGGGGGGGGGGGGAGTGGTAAGGGGTGGGGAGAGGGGGGGTGTTAAGAGAGTGAAAGGCAGAGGAGCGGGGCTTGGGGAGGAGGGGAGAGAGAGAGTGAAAGGCCAGAGGGCAGGCTTGGGGAGGAGGGGGAGAGAGTGAAAGGCAGAGGATCAGGGCTTGGGGAAGGAGGGTGAGAGTGAAAGGCAGAGGAGAAGAAGGCTTGCGGGAGGAGGGTAGAGAGTTGAAGGCAGAGGAGCAGGCTTGGGGAGGAGGGGGAGGGTAGTGAAAGGCAGAGGAGCAGGCTTGGGGCAGGAGGGGAGGGGAATGGAGGAGAGTGAAAGGCAGAGGAGGGGGGGTGGCCTTGGGGAGGAGGGGAGGGTAGAGAGTGAAAGGCAGAGGAGCAGGCTTGGGGAGGAGGGAGGGTTGTGAAAGGCAGAGAAGAGCAGGTCTTTGGGTGGAGGGGAGGGCTAGGAGAGTGAAGGCAGAGGAGCAGGGTTGGGGAGGAGGGTGGGTAGTGAAAGCAGAGGAGCAGGTCTTGGGGAGGAGGGGAGGGTAGTGAAAGGCTGAGGAGCAGGGCTTGGGTGGTTGGGGAGGGGAGAGACTGAAAGGCAGAGGAGCAGGGCTTGGGGAGGAGGGGTTGCGTAGTGAAAGGCAGATGGAGCAGGTCTTGGGGAGGTGGGGTAGTGAAAGGCAGAGGAGCAAAGGGCTTGGGGGGAGGGGGGTGGGGGGGGAGAGAGAGTGAAAGGCAGAGTTGCAGGCTTGGGAGGAGGGGTGGTAGTGAAAGGCAGTGGAGCAGGTCCTGGGGAGGAGGGTAGAGAGTGAAAAGCAGAGGAGCAGGGCTTGGGGGGAGGGGAGAGAGTGAAAGGCAGAGGAAGCAGGGCTTGGGGAGAGAGGGGAAGAGGAGAGAGTGAAAGCAGTGGAGCAGGGCTTGGGGAGGAGGGTTAGAGAGTGAAAGGCTGAGGTGAGGGCTTGGGGAGAGAGGGAGGAGAGAGTGAAAGGCAGAGGAGCGGGGCTTGGGGAGGAGGGTTTAGAGGAGTTGAAAGGCAGAGGAGCGGGCTTGGGAGGAGGGGAGAGAGAATGGTCAGAGGAGAAGGCTTGGGAGGGGGTGGAGACTGAAAGGCAGAGGAGCGGTGCTTGGGGAGGAGGGGAGGGTAGAGAGTGAAAGGCAGAGGTGAAGGGCTTAGGGGAGGAGGGTTAAGAGACTAAAGGCAGAGGAGCGGGGCTTGGGGAGGAGGGGGAGAGAGTGGAAAGCAGAGGAAGCAGGGCTTGGGGAGGAGGGTTAGAGAGTGAATGGCAGAGGAGCGGGGCTTGGGGAGGCGGGGGAGGAGTGAAAGGCTGAGGAGCGGGGCTTGGGGGAGGAGGGGAGGGTTAGAGAGTGAATGGCAGAGGAGCAGGGCTTGGGGAGGAGGGGAGGGCAGTGAAAGGCAGAAGAGCAGGTCTTGGGAGGGTAAAAAAAAAAAGGGGGGAGGGGAGTGAGAGAGTGAAAGGCAGACAGGGGCAGGGGCTCGGGGGAGGAGGGGAGGGTAGTGTGGAAAGGCAGAGAGCAGGGTCTTGGGGAGGAGGGGAGGGTAGTGAAGGCAGAGGTGCAGAGGCTTGGGGAGGAGGGAGAGGGGATGAGACTGAAAAAGGCAGAGGAGCAGGGCTTGGGGAGGAGGTGTAGCAGAGTGAAAGGCAGAGGTGTTGGGCTTGGGGAAGGGTGAGGGTAGTGAAGGAGAGGAGCAGTGCTTGGGGAGGGAGGGGAGGAGAGTGAAATGCAGAGGAGCGGGGCTTGGGGATGAGGGGAGGGTAGTAGTGAAAGGCAGAGGATGCAGGGCTTGGGGAGGAGGGGGCGAGAGAGTGAAATGCAGAGGTTGTAGGGTTGGGGAGGGAGGGGAGGGTAGTGAAAGGCAGAGGAGCAGGTCTTGGGGAGTAGGGGAGGGTGTGAAAGGCGAGGAGCAGGTCTTGGGGAGGGAGGGTAGAGAGTGAAAGGCAGAGGAGCAGGGCTTGGGAGGAGGGGGAGAGAGTGAAAGGCAGAGGAGCGGCGGGCTTGGGGTGGAGGGGAGAGGAGAGAGGTGAAAGGCAGAGGAGCAGGGCTTGGGGAGGAGGGGGATGAGCGAGAGAGTGAAAGGCAAGAGGAGCAGGGCTTGGGGAGGAGGGGGAAGGAGTGAAAGGCAGAGGAGCGAGGCTTGGGGAGGCGGGTAGTGAGTGAAAGGAGAGGAGCGGGGCTTGGGGAGGAGGGGGAGAGAGTGAAAAGGCAGAGGAGCAGGGTTTCTTGGGGAGGAGGGTGGTTTGAGAGTGAAAGGCAGAGGAGCAGGGTTGGGGAGGAGGGTGAGCGTGAAGGCAGAGGAGCGGGGATTGGGGAGGAGGGGAGAGAGTGAAAGGCAGAGAGATGCAGGGCTTGGGGACGGAGGAGGGGAGGGGGTAGTGAAAGGCAGAGGAGCGGATGGCTTGGGGAGGAGGGGAGGGTTTAGAGAGTGAAAGGCAGAGGAGGCGGGGCTTGGGGAGGAGGGTTTAGAGAGTGATGAAAGGCAGAGGAAGCGGGGGATTTGGGGAGGAGGGGAGGAGAGTGAAAGGCAGAGGAGCGGGCTTGGGGAGGAGGGGAGAGGGGAGAGAGTGGAAAGGCAGAGGAGAGGGCTTGGGGCGGGGGGAGTGAGTGAAAGGCAGAGGAGCAGTGGCTTGGGGAGGAGAGGACGAGGAGTGAAAGGCAGAGGAGCAGGGCTTGGGGGAGGAGGGGAGGGTAGTGAAAGACAGAGGAGCAGAGGCTCTGGGAGGAGGGGAGGTAGTGAAAGCAGAGGAGCAGGGCTTGGGGAGGAGGGGGGCGAGGGTATTGAAAGGCAGAGGAGCACGGGCTTGGGGAGGAGGGTAGAGAGTGAAAGGCAGAGGAGCGGGGGTTGGGGGAGGAGGGGAGAGGAGATAGAGAGGGAAAGGCAGGGAGAAGGGCTTGGGGGAGGAGGGTAGAGAGTGAAAGGCAGAGAGCAGGGCTTGGGGAGGAGGGGGGAGAGAGTGAAAGGCAGAGGAGCAGGGCGTGGGGAGGAGGGTTAGTTAGAGAGTGAAAGGACAGAGGAGAAGGGCTTGGGGAGGGGAGTAGAGAGTGGAAAGGCAGAGGAGCAGGGCTTTGGGGAGGAGGGAGGTTTGTGAAAGGGCAGAGGAGCAGGGCTGGGAGGAGGGAGGGGTGAGAGGTGAATGGCAGAGGTGATGGGCTTGGGGAGGAGGGTAGTGACTGAAAGGAGAGGAGCGGGGCTTGGGGAGGAGGGAAGGGTTTGTAGAGAGTGAAAGCAGAGGAGAAGGGCTTGGGGAGGAGGAGGGTAGAGGACTGAAGGCAGTGGAGCGGGCTTGGGGAGGGAGGGGATGGGAGTGAAAGCAGAGGAGCAGGGCTTGGGGAGGAGGGTAGAGGAGTGTAAGGCAGAGGAGCGGGGCTTCTTGGGGAGGAGGGGAGGGTTTTATTAGAGAGTGGAAAGGCAGAGGGCAGGGCTTGGGGAGGAGGGGAGGTTGTGAAAGGCAGAAGAGCAGGTCTTGGGTGGAGGGGAGAGGGCCCAGAGAGTGAAAAAGGCAGCGGAGCAGTGGGTTGGGGGGAGGGGAGGGTAGTGAAAAGCAGAGGAGCAGGTCTTGTTTGGTGGAGGGGTGAGGGTAGTGATAGTGAAAAGGCAGAGGAGCAGGGCTTGGGGAGGAGGGGTGGGGAGAGACTGAAAGCAGAGGAGCTGGGCTTGGGGAGGGAGGGGATGGTTAGGTGAAAGGCAGAGGAGCAGGTCTTGGGGAGGGGGGTAGTGAAAAGGCAGAGGAGCAAGGCTTGGGGGGAGGGGTAGGGGAGAAAGTGAAAGGCAGAGTAGCAGGGCTTGGGGAGGAGGGGAGGGTAGTGAAGGCAGAGGAGCAGGGTTCTGGGGAGGAGGGTAAGAGAGTGAAAGCGTGGTGCAGGGCTTGGGGTCGGGAGGGATGAGTGTGAAGGCAGAGTAGCAGGGCTTGGGGTGAGGAGGGGTAGAGGAGAGAGTGAAAGGGCAGAGGAGCAGGCTTGGGGGAGGAGGGTAGAGAGGTGAAAGGCTCTGAGGTGCAGGGCTTGGGGAGGAGGGGGAGGAGGAGGAGAGTGGTAAGGTCAGTGAGAGCGGGGAACTTGGGGAGGAGGGTTAGAGAGTGAAAGGGCAGAGGAGCGGGCTTGGGGAGGAGGGATGAGTTGAAAGGCAGAGGAGCCAGGGCTTGGGGAGGAGGTAGTAGAGAGTGAAAGCAGTGGCGCAGGGAGCTTGGGGAGTGAGGGTAGTAGTTAGAGAGTGAAAGGCTAGGGAGCGGGGGTTGGGGAGGAGGGGAGGAGTGAAAAGGCAGAGGAGCGGGGCTTGGGGAGGGGGGAGAGAGTGAAAGGCAGAGGAGCAGGGCTGGGAGGAGGGGAGGGATAGTGAAAGGCAGAGGAAAGGAGCGGGGCTTGGGGAGGAGGGAGGGTAGAGAGTGAAAGGCAGAGGAGCGGGGGCTTGGGGAGGAGGGTAGAGAGTGAAAGGCAGAGGAGCGGGGCTTGGGGTGGAGGGAGAGAGAGTGAAAGGCAGAGGAGCGGGCTGGGTGGAAGGGAAGGGGTGAGAATGAAAGGCAGAGGAGCAGGGGCTTGGGAGAGGAGGAGAGAGAGTGAAGGCAGAGGAGCAGGTCTTGGGGAGGGAGGGGAGGGTAGGTGTGAAAGGCGAGGAGCAGGGTTGGGGAGGAGGGGAGGGGATGAGTGTGAAAGGCAGAGGAGCAGGGCTTGGGGAGGAGAGGGGAGAGAGTGAAAGGCAGAGGAGCAGGGCTGGTGGAGGAGGGGAGCGGGAGCGAGTGAAAGGCGACTATTTGAGGAGCGGGGCTGGGGAGGAGGGTGAGAGAGTGAAAGGCAGAGGAGCAGGGCTGGGGAGGAGGGGTGAGAGGAAGGCAGAGGAACAGTGGCTTGGGGAGGAGGGGTAGAGAGTGAATGGCAGTGGAGAAGGGCGTGGGGAGGAGGGTTAGAGAGTGAAAGCAGAGGAGCAGGGCTTGGGGAGGAGGGGGAGGGTATAGTGAAAGGCAGAGGTGCAGGGCTTGGAGGAGGAGGGGAGGGGAGAGCTGAGAGAGTGATAAGCAGAGGAGCGGGGCTTGGGAGAGGAGGGAGGGTAGAGAGTGAAAGGCAGAGGAGCAGGGGTTGGGTAGGAGGGGAGGGTTGTGAAAGGCAGAAAGAGCAGGTGTTTGGGAGGAGGGGAGGGCAGAGAGTAAAAGGCAGAGGAGCAGGCTTGGGGAGGAGGGGGAGGGTTAGTGAAAAAGCAGAGAGCAGGTCTTGGGGAGGAGGGCGGAGGGTAGTGAAAGGCAGAGGAGCAGGCTTGGGGAGGAGGGAGGGGAGAGAACTGAAAGGCAGAGGAGAAGGGCTTGGGGAGGAGGGGATGGTAGTGAAAGGCAGAGGAGCAGGTCTTGGGGTGGAGGTAGTGAAAGGAGAGGAGCAAGGCTTGGGGAGGAGGGGAGGGGAGAGAGTGAAAAGGCAGAGTAGCAGGCTTGGTGTGGGGGGGAGGGTAGTGAAAGCAGAGGAGCAGGTCCTGGGAGGAGGGTTAGAGAGTGAAAAGCAGAGGAGCAGGGCTTGGGGAGGAGGGGAGAGAGTGAAATGCATAGGAGCAGGCTTGGGAGGATGGGAGAGGAGAGAGTTGAAAGGGAGAGGAGCAGGGCTTGGGGAGGAGGGTAGAGAGTGAAAGCAGAGGTGCAGGGCTTGGGGAGGAGGGGAGGGTAGAGACATGAAAGGCAGAGGAGCAGGGCTTGGGGAGGAGGAGAGAGAGTGAAGGCAGAGGCGAGAGAGGAGCAGGTTCTGGGGAGGAGGGGAGGGTAGTGAAGGCAGGGAGCAGGGTTGGGGAGGAGGGGAGGGGGAGAGGAGTGAAGGCAGAGGAAGCAGGGCTATGGGGAGGAGAGGAGAGAGTGAAAGGGGACGGCCAGAGGAGAGCAGGGCCTTGGGGGAGGAAGGGGAGGGGAGAGAGGAGTGAAAAGGCAGAGGAGCGGGGCTTGGGGAGGAGGGAGAGAGTTGCAAGCAGGAGGAGCAGGGCTTGGGGAGGAGGGGAGAGAGTGAAAGGCAGGGACGCAGGGCTTGGGGAGGAGGTTAGAGAGTGAAAGGCAGAGGAGGTAGGGCTTGGGGAGGAGGTGTAGAGAGTGAAAGGCAGTAGGAGCAGGGCTTGGGGAGGAGGGGAGGGTAGTGAAAGGAGAGGAGCAGGGCTTGGGAGGAGGGGAGGGGAGAGCGAGAGAGTGAAAGCAGAAGAGACAGGAAATGCCAATCTAGGTCGCATCCGCCCTCAACTAGTTTCGGCGGCGGATGCGACCTAGGATTGGCATTTCCCTGTTTCTCTACTGTTCTTTGATAATCCATTCCACACATTTCTTTCAATAACCAAAAAATAAACGATTATCTACAAACAAACATACTGTGTAGTGTTATCTGTTTTCAATTAATAATTTACTAAACTTTTTCTGAGGAGTTAACGTAGGGGGGAAAGCAGCAGCAGTGGCTGAACCCACCCCATAGGAGTGACGTAGGGAAAAAAGGCAGCAGGTGTAAACACCCATACTCAAAACGGTTGGAGAGGTAAGCCTTTAATGCCTAATTGTCGACCTCCTGCCTAAGGAATCCGCCACTATTAGATTACTGCCGAGGGTCTGGTCATTAGGTGGACATTGATTACTTAATTTGGTGTCGGTCTTCTGAGCTTGGGCACAAGCGTAATCTATGTGACGGACATGCGATCTTGATTCAGCCACTCAGTTTGCGTACGACTTCTAATGGAGACGGTTGTGTTTTGTTCTCAGTGAAACAACTTCTTGTTATAGGTGATAATGTGTTTCATACAACTGTATGGCGGAGTATTTAAAACAAAAGAAAACAGGCGGGACCTATTGCTTTAACTCCTAAGGCCTAAGAGAAGTATGCTTTTTTGGAAGGTGAGGAGAAAGAAAAAAACGAGACCTACTATTGATGAACTACACAAGCACCTTGAAAGTTGTTAATTTTTAAGACAGGATTAGCCAATAATTTTGAGAGTGATGTTGTTAACTTTGATAGCTTTTGCCATTTGAAGAGAATGATTCTATTTTCTAAAATATGGCCGCTGTTTTATTCAAAAAGCCCCAAAGGTTTAGTGACAGGTTTACTGCTGGCAATTAAGAGCCGCAAAAACGCTAACTCTGCAATGCTGGGTCTAAGCCCGGATGAAATAGAGAGAGTTATTTAACTCTTTGTGAAATCTCTGTGAAATGGCGTGAGGCGCGGTAAGTTTAGCACTGTTCGCTAGTAACTTGATTCTATGGGGCATGTGCATTAAACGAGGTAAAACCAACCTGCTCTGGTTAAAACTGTTCGGATCTGAACGGATCTAAAATGTTTGAATTAGCAGTGAGCGCTCTCCACCATGGAGAGGTTAAAGGCCACAGTGGCAAGACGTTTTTCCAGCGCGAGCGGTCAAAGGTTATCAGCTGAAAGTGAGAGAGGGGCACGCCGCTGTTGTGGCGCGAAGGGCGACCATAGATGCAATCATCGTAGGCTTGTCTATTTCACCTTGGCAGCGAGAGAGAACTGGAGCTCCACCCTATCGCCCCAAGAAGTGGCCTGTAGTTCCAATTTTCTGGCAACTTCCACTTGAAAACTTGGAAGCCTTCACCCCCAAGTCACCCAAAGTTCACCCCAAGTCCTTATTAAGTTCTTGATCAAGTCACCCCTAGTCCTTAATTAAGTTCTTGATCAAGTTCGCCCCAAGTCTTAATTATGTTCTTGATCATTGTCATCGTGACGTAGCCTCACCATCAAGGCATGTGAGACTCCCATCGCATGTAGTTAATGATATGAATCATTTCCCCGTTATGCCACAAATAAGGATGAATATTCATGGGCTTGACTAGTGTAGCGGGCGTCCCAAAATTAATTGGTGGAGGTAAGACTCATTCAAGAAAACGAATGTGGTCATTGGGTTGAAGTGACCACTGAGTGAGAGTTTAACAAGGGCTGGTAGTAAGGTGCTGGTCATGTGTTTTGAACACTGAGTATTGCACTCACTAGGAGAAGGGGGGGGAAAGAGTCAGTTTTACCCCAGCAGATGGCCTAGAGACTCGAACCTGTCAGGACGGTGGTCCTCGTTGCTGACCAGTTTATACCAGGTGAGCGATAGATAGTTGGGGAAGCTACAGGGGGAAAACTTAAAGAAGAAAGAAAGAATTCATATGTTGAATTGAGAAGCAGGTTACTTACACGAACCTTATTCGTGTTTCAGCCCTTCACCCTTTTACCCTTCGCCCTTCACCCTTCACCTTTCACCCCGTGAGGTGGTTGAAGATGGCCATGGTGTGGGGAACACACCGGTAGTTCAGCCCCAGCCAGTACCAACTCCAGGGAGAGGAGTTGAAGCTCGTCATTCGCAAGAGACAGAAGAACTCCAGGAAGAGAAGTCGAGACTCGTATCTCCAGGACGGGAGAGTTCGAGGGGGCAGTATATTGTCTCAGAGAGACAGGGAATTGAGAAAGCAGGGAAGCTTTTTACTTGAGGCAGGCAGGTCCTCAGTGATTACGGGAGTTATGTATTCTCCTGGTCCGGAATTTTGGGATAACGGAATGTGAAGGCCATAGCTTTATAGAAGCGGAACTAGATTATTTTATCTCTCAGTGTAAAGAGAGATACAAGTGTGAAGACTATTTTTTCTCTCAGTGTAAAGAGAGATACATGTGTGAAGATTGATTTGTCTCTCGGTGTGAGGAGAGATACATGTGTGCGGATTTATTTGTCTCTCAGTGCGGAGAGAGATACAGGTGTAAAATCTGTTTACAAGTTGTTGTTGTGATTAGTAAAGTGTTTTCCCTGAAGGAGAGGGGGAGAAGGAAAACATTCGGTAGTGCGCCTTTTGGTTGTTTGGAAAGATTGCGTGTGCGTATGGAGTAAATGCTGTCATGAATGCGGGTATGCAAGAGTGACAGTGTGACAGTGGTGACCCGACTCCAGTTTCACCGGCGTAGCTGCCGTTTGTTTCCCCGGAAAAAAAAAAAAAAGAAAGATTTCTATTTGTGCCCTTGGGGTTTAAAAAAAAGATTTATATTTGTACCCTCAAGGGTTTGAGGAAAAAAAAAAAGGATTTCTATTTGTGCCCTCAAGGGTTTGAGGGAAGAGGAAAAAAAAAAGGATTTCTATTTGTGCCCTCAAGGGTTTGAGGGAAGGAAAAAAAAAAGAAGAAAGTTTAATTATTGATTGTGTATAATATTTGCATTTGTTGTTGTTTTTTGCTATTTCTATGTGTGGTTAAGGTGGTTGAGATTCTTTTGGTTGCTCTACTCCGTTAAGGTTTTTTTTTTGGTAGGATTTCTTTTTGACCCTTCCCCACCTCAGGACCGATAGCCTCAACCTCCTCTTGCTCGAACCTGGCAGCAAGGGGGCAGGGCGTTGAGGAGTTGTTGTCCTTCCCCTAGAAGATTAGAATTTTTGTCCCTTTCCCAGGACTGATAGCCCCAACCTCTTCCTGCGTTTAGCAGGGGGACATGGCGTTGGGGAGTCAATAGTCTTTCCCTTCTCATAAATATCTATTTCTTTCGCTTTCCTATTGTTTCAGTTGATTTTTCCCCTTGCCCCTCAGAGTGTGGGATCAACTTCTCCTCCGTCACGCTAGTAAGTGTAGGTGGTGGAGTTGATTACCGCTCTGTCCAAATAAACATCTTATCTTTTGATCAATTTTTTTTTTTCTGGGTGTGGTGCGAGATTTTCTTTGAGTTTGAGTGAATGTGCATTTATTAATTGATTGTTTATTATTTTGCATTATTGCTGTGTGTTGTGTATATTGTGAGTGATTTGTTTTTTCCCGTCTCCAGTTTCACGGGAGACAGTGACCACTAGGGTGCTGTCTGTGGGCTTCTTTTGCTTTTCTTGATTTCTGCTCACTATTCCGGTCCTGTGTATCCTTTCATTTCCTTTTCACCCCCTTTTTCAAAATCTCTAAACCTTCTCTTCAATAGGCTCCTATCTAGTTTTCTTTCAACATTTTCATCTTTTAGGTAGGATTTCCGCTAGTTTGTGTTTCTTCCCCTCTTTTTAATTGTTTGTGCTTCCATTTGTTTTTGTAAATTTATATTCATTTTTTGTATAAGGCGGTACATTTGTTTTGTCAATTCATTTGAAATTAAGTAAGAAAGAAAGACTGACAACAAGAACATTTGAGAACTAAAACTTTATAAAGAATTTATTTTCAGAAAACTTTATTGTGTTTATTTCCTTTCTTAAGGGAAACAGTTTTGCATTAAACTTCATTTGTTTTGTAAATTCCAAATTGATAACAGTTGCAAATTATTTTTGGAAAAAATACATTCCTTGGATTTCATATCTACCCTGTTTTAGTAAGCGGTTTTCTGTTTACACCGGAAATTGAATTCTGTATTTGTATATACTATAATTACGGTTTTGTGAAACATAATATCATCATATATCGCCTTATTTTTATTCATACTTTGAGATTGTTTGGTGTTTATATCTGACGGTTCATTATGGATGATTTTGATAGATATGTTAAACAAGCGGAACGCTTGGGTTTTGATGGAGAAAAACTTACTAACTATGTGCAACAATGCATAGATAGGGCAGACAGGCTAAGAGAAAGAGAAGAAAGTCAAAGGAAACTAGAAAGTGAAGAAAGGAAACTAGAAAGAGAAGAAAATAGACTACAGAGGGAAGCTGAAGCTGAAAAAATAGATTACAGAGGGAAATTGAAGTTGAAGAAAAAAAGATTACAGAGGGAATCTGAAGTTGAAGAAAAAAGATTACAGAGGGAAGCTGAAGCTGAAGAACGTCAATTTAAGTTGAGGCAGTTAGAAATAGAGACTGATGCTGAAATTAAAAGAATACAGGCATCAAGAGAACCTCCACCAGTTCCACCAGTCGGTTCCGCAGCCATGCCTCAACCAAAAGCGGCATATATTCCAAAGTTGCCGCCTTTCGAGGAAAAAACGGATGACATAGATAGTTTTCTTTTCCGCTTTGAAAGTCACGCGACGTCTTGTGGTTGGCCAAAGGAAAAGTGGACATTGTATATTGCGTCGTTGTTTAAGGGTAGCGCTTTGACACTGTACCACTCACTTGCAGCGAAAACAAAATTTAACTTGGGATCAGTTGAAAGAAGAACTCCTCAAGAAATTTCAATGTTCTGCTGATCGTTTTCACGAACGTTTCCGTTCTGTGCGCCCTGAAAAAGGAGAATCGTTTCCGTCGTTTCTGATCCGCATGAGTCATTGTTTGGATCGATGGATCGATTTATCTAAAACGAACAAGACTTTTCAGTCACTGCGAGATCTCCTTCTTAGAGAACAACTTTTTCCAGAGCGTGAGCAAAGATCTGGCCACTTTCCTTAAAGAAAGGCAATTTGAAAACGTGGAGGAAATGTGTCAGATGGCTGATCAGTATTGTGTCGCTCACCCAGATAAGGGCGTGGCTAGGAAAGGAGAATTTTCCATCTTTGAGTCTCATGCGTCATGTACTATCCCATCAGGACAGGGAAGTTACAGGAAAGGAAATCGTGGGTCATTTTTGAGTCCTCAAGGATATACCCATCCTAGGAATGGACAGGGATCTTTTCGCGGTTCGAGTGACTTTCGTAAATACCAGTACTCACCGCCGGAAAGACCCGTTACTCCTCAGCAAACGTTCCGAGGTCGTGGACAACGACCACCACGTAGACCTTTTGGGCCAGTTCGTGGCCAGAACAGAAGTTCACAAAATCAGTCAGCTGCCGATCAGACAATGCGCTGTTTCTTTGTGATGGCAAGTTCCATCTGAAACAGAATTGCCCTTTCAGACCGGGTGATTCAAAAACCCGCATTAGTCTCCACTGATTGTGAAGAAGGCCTTGTTTTGACACCAGATCAATCTGTTGATGGACTGGTGTTAGAAAACGGAGCCATCAATGGATTGCAGGCTTCGGTTTTGCGAGACACTGGGTGCACCACTGCTGGTGTACGGAAATCTTTCGTGCTTCAAGACCAGTATCTCAACACTGTCCAAAAGTGTAGGTCGTTTGGAGGCAAGATTGAAACGTTTCCGCTGGCGAAAATTTCAGTCGACACACCGTACTACTCCGGCTTTCTTACCGCCTGTGTCATTGATAACCCAGTCTGCGACTTGATATTGGGCAATTTGCCAGGTGTCGCTACAGTACATGGTGGTGCTGGAGGATCGTTTGTTCCTTGTCTTGTGAGTACTAGATCTAATGTCATAGAGCAGGAAAGGCTACAAAGCCGCTAAAAGTCTCAAAACTGGATGAACTCCGGATTACCCCAGATGATTTAAAAGAAATGCAGGGAAAGACGAGACGCTGACGACAATACTTTCTGCTGCTAAACAGACTGTCACTGACGTACAAACGGACAAACCAACGTACATACTGGACTCTAACATTCTCTACAGGTGTGTACCTGGACAGGACAACAGACAGGTTGTGGTTCCAAAACCACTTAGAGAAACAGTGCTGCACACGGCTCATGATGCATGTTCGCTGGTCACTGTGGGATCAAAAGAACATCAAAGAGAGTTCTGATTCTTTTTATTGGCCGGGTGTCACAAAGGAAGTTACGAAATACTGCCGCTCATGTGACATCTGCCAAAAGACATCTCAGAAAGGTCGCGTCCCATGTGCACCTTTGCACAAAATGCCTCTCATTTTCCGTTCCATTTCGGAAGGTAGCTATTGATCTTGTTGGACCGCTACCACTGTCTTCTTCGGGATATCGCTATATCTTGACTTTGGTGGATATAGCAACAAGTTATCCAGAAGCGATTCCACTGAAGAAGATTGATACAGTATCTGTCGCTGAAGCCTTACTTGCAATTTTTTCCAGAGTGGGTCTTCCAGACGAAATTCTCTCGGATTGTGGAACGCAATTCATTTCTGATCTCATGAGAGAAATTTACAGACTGTTGTCAATCTCTTCCATTTCAACCACGCCATATCATCCCAATCGAATGGCATGGTTGAACGTTTCAATGGAACGTTGAAGTCCATGTTGAGAAAGGTTGCAAGGCAAGAGCCCCAGGAATGGGATCGTTTCGTACCGGCTTTGCTTTTTGCATACAGGGAAATGCCGAACGAAACGCTGGGATTCTCTCCATTTGAGCTTCTTTTCGGACACTCACCAAGGGGTCCTTTGGATCTATTGATGACACAATGGACGGAAAAGACGGACATACCTGACAGTGAAACTGTTTACCAATACGTTTATGAACTGCATAATCGTTTGAAGGATGCATGTGAGCTTGCTCAACAGTCAGCTGATAGGAAAACAGATGTGTACAAGGTCTTTGCAGACAGAAAAGCAAAGGCACGTTCCTTTAGTGTAGGGGATAAAGTCCTTGTATTACTCACTGATGAACATAACAAGCTTCGTGTTATGTGGAAGGGTCCTTTTCAGGTGGTTGAAAAACTTTCTGAAGTAAATTATAGGATCAAAATGGCAAACACTGAAAAGGTTTTCATGTGAACATGTTGAAGAAGTATGTTGAACGTACAAATGTTGCCATCAACCAGTCAGTTGAGTGGATATGTCCTATGTCAGAAACTGATGTCAACATGACAGACATTATCAGTGATGAATTTGTACCCAATGTAACGTACAGAGACAGATCAAAGGTTATGAAAACAGCAAATGTAGGAGTGTTAACATCTACCAGTGCAGATGATGTTGTACCCCTTCCTATTCTGTCTATCAAAGGTGAAACCTATGAGGATGGGTTCTGTCGAATGATTTGTCTACAAGTCAAACAGAACAGCTCAAAGACATTTTGAAAGACTTTCAGGATGTGTTGACGGATACCCCAGGTACAGTAACTGGTATTGAACCCCATAGTATTCAGTTAACTTCTGAAATACCAGTGCGAACCAGACCATACCCCCTGCCGTTTGCAAAAAAAAAAAAAAAAGAGGTTGTCGAGAGAGTGCTTGGCTATTGTATGGGCATGTGAGAAGTTCGCCAGGTTCTTGACTGGAAGAAAGTTTTCAGTTACAGACTGACCATAGGCCACTGACGTTCTTGAAATCGTCAAAGACTAAGAACAGCAGGTTATTAAGATGGTCTTTGGCATTGCAGGAATTCCAGTTTACTGTTGAACCAGTGCCTGGAACACAAAATGTCATGGCAGATTTGTTGTCACGTGCGTGAATATTCATGGACTGTCTTCAAGGGAAAGACTATTCCTGTTTTGTCTTTCTTAAGGATTACGGTGTGATCACTTTTGACGGTGCATTGTATGCTATTGACTGTTTAAATCAAGTGGTATTTATGCATAATTTGCTTGTTGAAGGGACTATATGTTTTGCAAGCAAACAACTACTTGATGTTGATGTAATACATATTTATTCTTTGATAAACAATGGGAAAAAAGTACTATTTATGTCTAATTTGCTTGTGAAGATGAATCTATATGTATGTGTGATGAGCAAATAACTCTTTAGAAATGTATATATACATGTTTTGATTGTGCAATGAGACAAACCATTGTTTTCATTTGTCATTGTCAACAATGGAAAGCATGTGACTTTTCAATGGACTATAACTACATGTGGGAAAAGAAACTATGTTTAAACTATGTTTATTTTGTTTACATGTCTATTGAGAAACATGTACACTTGGAAATATTCTCATTTTCATGAGGGTTTTGAAACATATGATGTGAGACAAAGATCAAGGGAAAATGTGCTTCACATCTTAATGTATGAACACAATTTGTGCTTTGAATTGTTGATATCCCTAATTGTTTTATCCATGTAATTTGTGAAATGTATCTTGTGGAATATGGTGATCAATTATGAATGTTTTTTTTTAAAGATTGAAAGTCTGAAATATGCTATTTATGGTGGATCATGATGATTGATTCTATACGTTGAATTATTAATTTGGTGAATCATGTGCGATGGTTACACATTTTGAGATTCATGGCTGAAGATGTGTTTAAGTGAAGTTGTATATCCTTTAAAAAATTTTCTGGAGAAAATTTTTTCATCCCAGGATGGGGGGTGTCATGTGACGTAGCCTCACATCAAGGCATGTGACGCTCCATCGCATGTAGTTAGTGATATGAATCATTTCCCGTGCCAAAATTAAAGGAAGAATATTCATATGGCTTGACTAGTGTAGCGGGCGTCCCCAAAATAATTGTGAGTATGACTCATTCAAGAAACGAATGTGGTCATTGGGTGAAAGTGACCACTGAGTGATAGTTTAACAAGGGCTGGTAAGGTAAGGTGCTGGTCATGTGTTTTGAACACTGAGTATGCACTCACTAGGAGAAGGGGGGAAAGAGAGACTCGAACCTGTCAGGACGGTGGTCCTCGTTGCTGACCAGTTATTACCAGGTGAGCGATAGATAGTTGGGGAAAGCTACAGGGGAAAACTTAAAGAAGAAAGAAAGAATTCATATGTTGAATTGAGAAGCAGGTTACTTACACGAACCTTATTCGTGTTTCAGCCCTTCACCCTTTTACCCTTCGCCCTTCACCCTTCACCTTTCACCCGTGAGGTGGTTGAAGATGGCCATGGTGTGGGGAACACCACCGGTAGTTCAGCCCCAGCCAGTACCAACTCCAGGGAGAGGAGTTGAAGCTCGTCATTTCGCAAGAGACAGAAGAACTCCAGGAAGAGAAGTCGAGACTCGTATCTCCAGGACGGGAGAGTTCGAGGGGGCAGTATATTGTCTCAGAGAGACAGGGAATTGAGAAAGCAGGGAAGCTTTTTACTTGAGGCAGGCAGGTCCTCAGTGATTACGGGAGTTATGTATTCTCCTGGTCCGGAATTTTGGGATAACGGAATGTGAAGGCCATAGCTTTATAGAAGCGGAACTAGATTATTTTATCTCTCAGTGTAAAGAGAGATACAAGTGTGAAGACTATTTTTTTCTCTCAGTGTAAAGAGAGATACATGTGTGAAGATTGATTTGTCTCTCGGTGTGAGGAGAGATACATGTGTGCGGATTTATTTGTCTCTCAGTGCGGAGAGAGATACAGGTGTAAATCTGTTTACAAGTTGTTGTTGTGATTAGTAAAGTGTTTTCCCTGAAGGAGAGGGGGAGAAGGAAAACATTCGGTAGTGCGCCTTTTGGTTGTTTGGAAAGATTGCGTGTGCGTATGGAGTAAATGCTGTCATGAATGCGGGTATGCAAGAGTGACAGTGTGACACCCTGTGTGTTGAGATGTCCGGAATTCTAGTGATGCGGCCATCGTTAAGCATATATAAACAAGAATCAACGATATTTTCAACCAAAGCGGTTACTAGTAACTGATGCACAATCTTTATCCCAGAATGGGGAATGAGCGTTAAAATCCCCTGCTATCAGCCACTTTTCTTTATCTTGAAGAGTATGTAACCATTCTGTGTTAAATTCATTGGGTCCTTTAGGTAAGTACGCAGAAATTACGTTTATTGTATGATTTTCATTAAATTTTACTTGAGCTGCACACAAATGTAAACCGTGAGTATTATTTGGTGTAGGGGGGGGGGGCGTACTTTGTAATCTATCCCTTCTTTATATATATAGCCGCACTGATTTTAGAAGTATCCTCAACTTGCTCATACACAGGTGGATATAATAACCTGGTAGTTTGGGCAGTTTGTTCTTTTTCACGTTGAGCGATTGTAAAATAAGTGCTTGGTACATGTTATTCGCCAGATGTGAATGAGATATGGGAAATTTGTGGAAACAGATCTAACATTCCATTGCATAACTTTCATAGATGACATCATGAAAACAGGCAGGGGTGCGAAAGCAAGCTAAATACAATTGCTTTCTGACTTAAAAATGACGAACAAAACAGGATGGGTGGAAATAGTTAAGGGGGAAATGAATTCACTGTCAAAATTAATGTGGACTTGTAGCCCACTTAGATAAAACACATACACTTTGAAATGTTCGGATAACGGAAAGAACAAGAAGAAAAGTATCGCTTAAGGTGGGAGGGACAGAGTTCATAACTAAAATTTCCTCAAAAACTGCACTAAATGTCTCTCAGTTGTTGATTTAGAACCACTCTGGGCAAAGGACATCAAAACATGTTCCACCAGGGACCTCTGGTTCCAGGGAAGGGCTGGTGACCTCTGAAGTCTTGTTGATAGTTTCTGGGGTGTTTCTGCTTCCGCAGTCTGGCAGTCTTCTTTGGTTTCTCCCAGAACAGCTCCCTGACATGCGTCCAACGTTTGCTGCAAGGACACTTGACCCCCTAGGTGTTGGGTGGATGCCGTCTCTGTGTGTCTGGTTGCCAGGATGCAGGTTGGAGTGTGAGACAAATGAAACGTTTTTGATATTGAACAGCTCTGTTGTTGTCAAGGCATTAAAAAGTTCTCGTTTCGTGTTGAGTTCGAAATCTTTGACCGGTGCGAGTTTACTCACAATGACCTTAACTTCAGGGTGAGTAGTGGCGAAGTCTCCGACACATTTTGAGAACATTTTGCTGACTAGTTTGGGATCCCTTCTCTGAATGTCAACTTGGTATCTCCTTTGCTAGCCCCGAATGTAGCTGGGATACCTTTAATGATACTTTGGGTAGCGATCATCTTCACATTATTATAACATTTAATGAAATGACAGAGTCTTATGAATCTCACGTAGACAAAATTCCAAAATATAATTATAAACTTGCTGACTGGGAGAAATTCAAAAATAGTCTGGATGCTTGTCATACTGAAAGTGTTGATACTGATAACATAGACCAATTATATTCATACTTTACTTGTGCCATTCTTAGAGCTGCTGATGTAGCAATTCCAAAGTTCCATCCAGTCAAATCAAACAAACATTCAGGAAATATCTGGTGGACACCAGCCTGTGATGCAGCCGTAAATAAGAAGAAATCAATGTTTAAGATATATCTAAAAGACAAATCACCAGAGAATCTAATTGCTAAAAGAAAAGCAAATCATCATAGCAATATGGTAATAGCGCAGGCGAAAAGGCAATACTGGTCCTCTTTCTGTACAAATGAAATTTCAAACCATACAGATCTCCAAAAAGTTTGGAAAAAGTTTCATGAAATGAAAAAAGGTGTAAATTTGCCATCTTGTCCTATAAGACTGAAGAACAAAGAATTTCCGTCAAACTCAGAAAAGGCAGAATTATTCGCTGATATGTTTTCAGACTCTATGCGTCTAGAAGGTCTGGCCCATAAAAAAAAAAACATATAGAACTGAAGAAGAAGAAAAGATGAATACAAAGATCCAGTTAGTGACAACAGTCACTTCATCAATGCTCCAATTACTTTTGATGAAGTCAAAGATGCACTTATATCTCTTCCCAATAAGAAATCATCTGTAGGATTAGATATAGTTTCTAATGATATGCTTAAACACTTGCCAGATAACTTTGTTTTATTGTTGCATAAATTGTTTTCAGAAATGTTGGGTTGAGGGTGTTATGCCAGAACACTGGAAAACAGTCTGTCATCGTTCCTATTCTAAAGCATGGTAAAACTCCAGTGGACAAACATAGTTACAGGCCAATTGCTCTACCTCACATACATGTAAACTTCTGGAGAGGATTATTTTAAGAAGATTGGTTCATTATTGTGAAGTAAATAAAATCATTCCCATTAACCAAGCAGGTTTCCGGAAAGGCAGGTCTGCAATCGATAATTTGGTGAAACTTACAACAAACGTAAAACAACAGTTTGCGAGAAGAAAAAACGTTATTGCAACTTTCTTTGATATCAAGAAAGCCTATGACCAAGTCTGGCATGCCAAGCTTCTTTATAAACTTAAACAGACTGGTTTATCGGGTCATCTATACCATTTCATTAAATGCTTTTTGAGTAAAGAAGTATACAAGTTAGAGTAGGGAATTCATATTCAAATTTTAGATCTCTTCACATGGGCTTGCCACAAGGTTCCGTAATTGCACCTCTGTTATTTAATATCTTGATGAACGATTTGCCATCACATTTGTCAAAACATGTAGTATTAGTACAATATGCAGATGATATCTGTATATGGATGAATGTTATTATGAAAAGAAATACATCTAAAAGGGCATTAAACTATATCAAGAAGCTATATCAAAGGGAACTTGATAAAATAA
>CM031600.1:2063208-2072236 GCA_018398815.1 Conus ventricosus
GCAATTACACTGCAACTACATTGAACTGAACAAAAAATAGACGATGTAACCAAACGATGCCGACGACGGAAATGAACAAAAATGGAAGCTGATGGAGCAGGAAGCTTGTAGCCAAATTGAGGACTAGCAGAAGGCTGCTGCAAAGAACCCCACCAGCCATACTTGCTGAAGACGAGTGACGGCGAAAAGACGGTGACGCTGGTAAGCTGATGAGATGACAGAGGATGTGTGTAGTGTAGCGGCGGACTGACTCGCCACCCAGCTCCCTGGAGGTCGATTCAGGGGCAACGAGTCAGCACTTGACCACCGCGTCTTGCAGGAAAACTGCAGCCGAGAACGCCCAACAGCTATGCTCACTCCGCACGTCGTGACCGGACCGTCAGCCTAGAAGAGTCGCCCGAAACCTAAAGCATCTGCGACTCCTTGACTAAGCCATACAGTCACAAAACCCAGAAGCCGAACAACCAGCATCATTCTCATGTCTGATGATAATTGTTACGCTCCACACACGGCCCGTCTGCGTCTCTTCTCCCCTGAACCCCAACGGTCCCAGTTACCACAAAAACAACAAAAAAAATGACGTAAAAATGTTTACATCATTAGTTACGTCATATCTGTACAAACTTTATTACGCTTTTTCTTGTAAGATCGGAGGAAGAAGAATTTCCAAAAAATATGTTTTACATGCAAAATACCTCAATATGGGTCTGAGCTGTTGCACACAAACAACAAGCATTTATCCATAAAATATCCATGCCTTATAGCTATTTACTTATTATATACAATCACATCAACCTAACCAGCCTAAGTTAATAATAGGTGTGCATGCCTTGGACTAAACAAGGATACATAGGACACATGGTGCTGTACACTGATGACTGGAAGCACCACACATAAGAACAGAAATGCAACCTACCCCTGCCGACTGAGAGGTATAGAAGGTCACAATAATAACATAGACACACAGAAAACTATTTCCCTCTAGGACATAAAATCCAACTACAGGTAAAATCACTAACCAGAGACTGGCTTTAACCACCCTAACTGCAAACCGACTGTAGCAGAAAGGGGAACTAAGCACCAACCACACAGATGAACAGAGATGCAACTACCCCTGCCGACTGAGAGGTATAGACGGTTGCAACACTAACATAGACACATAGAAAACTATTTCACCTAGGACACAAAGTCCAACAACAGGTAAAATCATTAACCAGAGACTGGCTTTAACACACCTAACTGCAACCCGACCGTTAGCAGAGAGGGGAACTGAACACCAACTGACTCCTCTCTACCTAGCAAGCTAACACGAGTTAACATGACCACTGTTCACATACAATAATCAATCAACAAACACATTACAGATAGCAAAGTACAAACCTAGCACAAAGGGCTAGTACCAAACACGAACACAGGCCCAAATGAACAAAACTAGGCATGTGGTTTTGTCCTAGTTGGCCAAGGCTTCACAGGCATACTGTCCTAATTAAACTGTTCGTCCTTAATGCAAAGTGAAGAAAAACTAAATGAACAAAACTGCTGTGACAATACCCCCCTCCTTAAGATTCAAATACTGTATTTGAATTTGCCAACTCAAACAGGCACGGCAGTTACGAATTTTGGCCTGGGATCCATACATCGCATGACACACTAGCGCTTATTCCTCTTCTGATTTTAAGACAACATTTTAAGTGTGGATTTACATACTACTCCTTGCAATTTGGAAATCTGAATTTGGACCTACTGCCATTACAGGTACAATGGACGTAACACTGTATCCACACACCCATACAAATTTTTCTGATCTTACTGATCCACTGATTCCTCCACCGACTTAGCTCCATCATTGCCTGAACCCTCTCCATCTGGCTGAGAATCTGCCACAAGATTATCTTCTACCTGGAATGGCTTGCACCATGAAGAACCCTTTCACAAGTGGGATGATCTTGCACCAGTGGCATCCTCACCAAGGCACTGGTGGCATTCGACCTTTGTCGATCGTCCCTGACATTTTTCGCATGATTGGCAGTATCTGACGATGTCGGGGCACATTTCCGGCCAGTAGAAACGATATAAACGATGCGAGCCTGGTTTCCCCGCACTCAGATGTCCAGACATTGGAATGTCATGGCCTAGTGCCAATATGATGGACGCAATTCCTTTGGCACGCAGATTTGAGTGGTAGTCTCCTTGCCACTCACGAACTTTCTCAAAGGATGCCCCCTTCTTCACATACGTCACCTCTCATGCTTCGTCGGGTACACAGTCCCCTTGGAACATGCAGCTCTGGCCTTTCTCAGCGTTTCATCCTTTTCCTGCTCGTCCTTCAAAGAAGACTTCGACGCCACCATCATTTGATCCTTAAGAGACAACGGGCTCACTAGGCTCATTTTCACTCCGGGCTTGTGCTCGGGTCTGCACTGCCTCTAGCAGGGCTGGTACCGCATACACTGGGACTCTTTCAAAGGCGAGTGTTTTCCCCTCTGTATGAAATTCCAACCAGTACGTCCTCAGTGGTTTCTTCATCACAAGCACTCTCATCTTCCACGCGCAAAGGGCGAGTCGAGAACAACTTCCGCTACTGGAAGTGCACTGCGGCATCTGGTTTCAGCCAAGACAACGGTTACTGTATCCCCAGTATAATCGTCGGCAGACACGAACTCTTCTGATACAACCGTGTAACCGGCACCTGTATCTCGAAGCCCGTTTGCTGGCATACCATTCACCAACACTTTGCATCGGGTGTGTAGGGTTTTCCCGCGCATGGACACATAAAGTTGGCGTAAATGGGGGCTCCAACTGTTGAGGCTGTCCTGTTGATACCGCTAAGACCTTTGGGTCCGTCTCTTGGCATTGACGTGGCAATGTGTCCTT
Source organism: Conus ventricosus (assembly GCA_018398815.1). Classification (NCBI taxonomy): domain Eukaryota; kingdom Metazoa; phylum Mollusca; class Gastropoda; order Neogastropoda; family Conidae; genus Conus; species Conus ventricosus. Next base: position 2,066,083 of record CM031600.1, read on the forward strand.
TCTTCTGGCATTTGTAGCATTGTATCATCCCTCTCAAGCTAGACTGTTGTTTTGCCTGATCATTCCCTTATCCTGTCCCTATTTGGTTCTTCCTAAGGATGTTTCCTCTGTCCCACCTTCAGCGTTCCTTCCTCCTCATTCCCTCGATGATTTAGGCTTAACAGTTTGCCTTTCGCGCTTTAACTCGCGACCCATACGCTTTGCTTCCGCATACACGGTAGCGTGCTTAGCCACTTCATCAGCCGTCTTGGGGCATGCCTTACGGACTCCACAACCAGATCTTGTGACAAAATCCGGTACATTCTGTTCTTGCATGAGCAAGTCCTTAATGTCGCCTGCATCATCTTCATCTTTCTCTGCAGCCTGACACCAGAGAGAAAAACAAGACCTCAGTCGAATGAGGAGCTGGTCAAACGTCTCATCCGGGTCCTTCCTCATGTCTCGGAATTTCTGTCTATACGCCCCGCATCCAGACGAAAATGTTTCAACAAAGCCTCTTAACCTTAAAGTACTGGCTCAATCATCAGGATGAAGCCGAAGGACTGCCTGTCTTGCTTTTCCACGAAGTAGTGTAACTAGCTTTGTAGACCACGTTGACTCCCTCCATCTGCATAGTTTGGCTATCCTTTCAAAGTGAGCCACGTAAGCATCGACATCTTCGCATCTTGCAGTGGGTCTAAGTGGACATGTTGGGCTTCGCTCTTTTCCTTTCTATTCGAACCTCTTCCTCCTTTGCTGTACTCTGTCTTTCCACCTCTTCTCTCCTTAGCCTAAGTTCCTCTTCATTCCTTTCTCGCCTTAGTCTAAGTTCCTCTTCATCCCTTTCCCTCCTTAGCTTAAGTTCCTCTTCATCCTTCATTCTCAGTCTTTCCTCACTCTTCTCGGTCTGAACGGAACTCGAGACAAAGGATGCTAATGCTTTCCCTGTTAAGCCCATCTTCTTACCAATGTCTGCGAACTTCTCATACAGAGATGCTGCGTTATGGTCCTGCTTTGATTCTTTCCCCATCATACTAGTTATCATACTAGCCATTCTCTGTCTATCTGCTGGGGATGCCAATGAAGACTCCAACTGTGAGGTAGTTTTAGATTTCCCTGAGCGCAATTCCATGACGTTATCTTCCTGACTATTATTTTTTTTTCCCACAAGTAGTTAAAGTGCGCCTCTCACCACAGTTATCAATACGTTTTACCTAATAACAATCTTAAACCTCTTATCATATTGCTTCGTAACTTATGAAGTGCCTACAGGCAACCTTGCCCCCCGCGTCTTACGTTCTATTCTCTTCACTAGTCACAACTAACCATGTAGCGGTTATATACTACGCAATGGTTACACTACCCTCTATGTAATCCCCTGGTTCTTAACCAAGACCTGAGTTAAAATATAATGAGAAAGGATACGATTTCCTTTCTTTAAAGACAGTCCAGATACTTAACCTCTTCCCTGCTTACACAGCCCCTTTGCATGGTCATGCTCCATCAGTACATCACATAGCGGCAATCAATCATGCAAGAAGGAATCATGACATACAAATCATCGTTGAGAGGTTCACTCGTAATCACAAGCAGTCATCACTCTTCTCTGGCAACAACTCACATTCATTTCTTACGCTCGCCTGTATGTGAGTACGTGCTTAGCAGGCACACCCTACACTAACGTCTTATTGTTTCAGGCATGGCTGCGTCAACCCATACAACCAAAACGGAACAACATTCACACCTAAAGTGGCAATGGTCGGTCTTATATGCCTAAGTGCTCAACTGAATCCGTTTTGTCTGCCTCCCAAAACTGAGCACACAACCTCCAACCTCCCACTTGCTTTGCCCCTAACCGTCTAAGCCCGCTAACCTAATCTACCTAAACCCTAACCATCCCACCGCTGCCACAACTGTCAAGCTCGCTAAGACTTGAACTGGAGTGGAAAGACAGAGAAATAGACCTATCAGTTCTAGCGCCCCCTTTTTCTAACTAAATGAGAATTCTTTGACTAGATATCTTTCACACGAATTTTATTCTCTTTCATTCACACATTCATGTCCCAAACAAAACATCATGACGCATCATACACACCAATTACAATATAAACTCACGTAGCGCTGCCTGAGACAGCCCAAGGAAACAACATAGTATTACACGACATAAAATTAATTAAAACTTCGAGTGCGCACAAAAGAACGATCCACAGAAGGTATTGAAGAATAACGTTCCAAAACGAAGAACACACAGGAACGTAGGTGGAATGTAGTCGACGACAAATAGAAAAACAATCTTGAAGTCTCCAGACTACTTCTTTACAACCAATTCGGCACTCGTGAAGAGGAAATCACCACAGTCACATCAAATGCCACAAAGATGACACTTGTATTACACGACACCGCCTAAGCACGTTGCTGGTCCCGAACTTGACTTGAAACACGTCGATGAATGAACGAAGACGGATGATCGCAATTACACTGCAACTACATTGAATGAACAAAAAATAGACGATGTAACCAAACGATGCCGACGACTGGAAATGAACAAAAAATGGAAGCTGATGGAGCAGGAGCTTGTAGCCAAATTGAGGATAGCAGAAGGCTGCTGCAAAGAACCCCACCAGCCATACTTGCTGAAGACGAGTGACGGCGAAAAGACGGCTGACGCTGGTAAGCTGATGAGATGACAGAGGATGTGTGTAGTGTAGCGGCGGACTGACTCGCCACCCAGCTCCCTGGAGGTCGATTCAGGGGCAACGAGTCAGCACTTGACCACCGCGTCTTGCAGGAAAACTGCAGCGAGAACGCCCAACAGCTATGCTCACTCCGCACGTCGTGACCGGACCGTCAGCCTAGAAGAGTCGCCCGAAACCTAAAGCATCTGCGACTCCTTGACTAAGCCATACAGTCACAAAACCCAGAAGCCGAAAACCAGCATCATTCTCATGTCTGATGATAATTCTTACGCTCCACACACGGCCCGTCCGCGTCTCTTCTCCCTGAACACCAACGTCCCAGTTACCACAAAAAAAAAAAAAAAAATGACGTAAATTTTTTACATCATTAGTTACGTCATATCTGTACAAACTTTATTACGCTTTTTCTTGTAAGATCGGAGGAAGAAGAATTCCAAAAAATATGTTTACATGCAAAATACCTCAATATGGGTCTGAGCTGTTGCACACAAACAACAAGCAATTATCCATAAATATCCATGCCTTATAGCTATTACTTATTATATACAATCACATACAACCTAACCAGGCTAAGTTAATAATAGGTGTGCATGCCTTGGACTAAACAAGGATACATAGGACACATGGTGCTGTACACTGATGACTGAAGCACCACACATAAAAACAGAAATGCAACCCTACCCTGCCGACTGGAGGTATAGAAGGTCACAATAATAACATAGACACACAGAAAACTATTTCACCTCTAGGACATAAAATCCAACTACAGGTAAAATCACTAACCAGAGACTGGCTTTAACACCCTAACTGCAAACCGACGCTGTAGCAGAAAGGGGAACTAAGCACCAACCACACGATGAACAGAGATGCAACCTACCCCTGCCGACTGAGAGGTATAGACGGTTGCAACACTAAACATAGACACATAGAAAACTATTTCACCTCTAGGACACAAAGTCCAACAACAGGTAAAAATCTTAACCAGAGACTGGCTTTAACCACCCTAACTGCAACCCGACCGTAGCAGAGAGGGAATTGAACACCAACTGACTCCTCTCTACCTAGCAAGCTAACACAAGTTAACAGACCACTGTTCACATACATAATCAATCAACAAACACTTACAGATAGCAAAGTACAAACCTAGCACAAAGGGCATGTACCAAACACGAACACAGGCCCAAATGAACAAAACTAGCATGTGGAGTTTGTCCTAGTTGGCCAAGGCTTCACAGCATACTGTCCCTAATAAACTGTTCCGTCCTTAATGCAAAGTGAAGAAAAACTAAAATGAACAAAACTGCCGTACACACACACACACACACACACACACCACACACACACACACACACCTTTTCGCTTGAGCTCTCTGTCTCTATCCACACACACACACACACACACACACACACACACACACACACACACACACACACACACACACACACACACACACACACACACACACCTCCCTGCCTTGCAAAGGTCCGCGAGAAAATCGTGCTTGCTCAGCTGTCAGTTCAATCTTACTCAAAATGAGTTGAATGACACTTACCAGTCTGCTTAAAGGGCTGGCCATAGCACAGAGACCGCTCTCCTGAAAGTTGAAACGATCTTCTTCTTGCCTTGATGATGACAAAGTCTGCCTTCTCTCTCTTTTAGATCTTTCCGCGGCATTTGACACCATTGATCATGACATTCTCCTTTCTAGACGCAAACTTCTTTGGCATTCAGGGCACTGTTCATGCATGGGTTAGGTCCTATCTCAGTGACGTTCCCAGAGAATTGTTGTCAATGGTCTTTCTTCATCTCCTACACCTTTAACCTTGGGGTACCGCAAGGTTCCATCCTTGGGCCAGTTCTGTTTGCTCTGTATGTCAGACCTAGTCAGACATTATCGATCGCACTCATTGCTGCATGAGAGCTTTGCTGATGACACCCAGATGTACAAGTCAAGCACCGTATCTCAACTCAAGAACGTTGTCAGTGATGTTAAAAGCTGTTCCCCAGGATTTAAAGAATTGGATGACTTTGAATAAAGTTGCAGCTGAATGACGACAAAACTGAAGTTCTTCTCCTTGCTCCTCCCAAAATCCAGGTCATCCCTCCCTTCCTTCTTCCACCAGTATCGGAAGTTCTGATATTCAACTCTCATCCCAGGCTCGTAGCCTCGGTGTGACTTTGATTCCACCCTCTCTTTCAAGCACCACGTGTCTAATGTTTGTAAGGCAGCATATCTGGAAATACGTAAGATCAGTTCAATCAGACACTTCCTTTCCACTGAAGCCACAAAACTCTGGTTTGTTCCCAAGATCTCTCAAGGCTGGACTACTGCAACAGTCTCTTGGCTGGCTCACCAAAGTACCTACTCAATAAACTACAGAAGGTTCAGAATAGCGCTGCCAGGCTTGTTTGCAAAGCGTCTAAACGTAAACATGTCACTCCTCTGTTGCAGTCCCTCCACTGGCTTCCAATCCAGAGGCGAATTGACTACAAGCTGGGTTCTATCTGTTTCTCTTCTGTTTCTGGTACTGGACCAAAATATCTTTCCGACATCCTCCACATCTACATCCCTCCCGCTAACTTCGTTCCTCTGCCGACAGTCGCCTCTTGCGCATTCCTTTTGTCAGAACAAAATCTTTTGGTCAACGTTCTCTCTCCTTCCAAGGACCAACTGTCTGGAATACACTTCCCATCAGTGTCAGACACCTACCTTCACCCTCTTCTTTTCAAATCTGCAGTCAAAACTAACTTCTTTCATCAGTCGCCCCCCCCCCCCCCCCCCTCTAACTTCCAATCCACCGTGAGTGGGTTTTTGCGTGCACGCGTGAGTGCCTGGTGATTGTGTTGCTTGTACGTGCAGGCCGTGTTGATGTGAGTGCTTGCGTGTGTGCGTGCGGGTTCTGAGAGCGTGGGTGTGTGGTCATGCGTGAGCACGTGTACGCGAGCGGTTCTGCGCGGGTGCGCTCGCGCGGCATGTATATGTGTGTGTGTGTGTGTGTGTGTGTGTGTGTGTGTGTGTGTTGTGTGTGTGTGTGTGTGTGTGTGTGTGTGTGTGTGTGTGTTGTTGTTGTTGTTGTTGTTGTCATTGTTGTTGTTGTTGTTGGTAATGTAAAGTGCTTAGAGCCTAAATTATAGAGAATAAGCGCTATAAAAAATTAACATTATTACTATTATTACTCACACACACACACATACACACATACACTCTCTCTCTCTCTCTCTCTCTCTCTCTCTCTCTCTCTCTCTCTCTCTCTCTCTCTCTCTCTCTCTCGCTCTCTTTCTCACTCGCTTCCTCTTTCTCTCTCTCTCACGCACAACACACACACACACACACACACACACACACCACAGAGACACAAACATACACACGACACACACACACACACGCGCATGTCACACGCAGGCGCGCGGCACGTAGCACGGACATGCTCACACACACAAATACATACAACACAACCAAAAACAAAAAAAACAACAAT
>CM031600.1:2072336-2084836 GCA_018398815.1 Conus ventricosus
GTGAAGCCATTTTTATAAATGTATTTTTTAAATTTTTACATATTGATACTGTCAGGAATTATTCCTTGCTTAACTAGAAAATCTTTCGTAGCAAATGAAGCTGTTATAACAGCAATCAGCTTTGCTGAATCCTCAAAGTCTAGCTTGCCAAGAATCTGCTGGTTTAATTTATAACAGGCTTTTACCAAGCATTGTGTATCCTACACTTAGACCACCAATAACAGCAGAATGGTATACAAGGTTGGTAACCAGTTTTTTCGGTGCTCATTTTTAAAAAATAAAATAATTATAATTAATAAAAAACATGAACACCGATGATCTACTAAACCTTCCTGAACTTATGATTACAAATGATCAAGTTGATGACCAAGCTATTATGCCCAAAAAGGAAAGGCTGTATTCTTTGGCGGCGTGTGGAAAAACAAAACAGTTCCTCGGAAATGAATTCAGCATAGAACAAATTCAACAGATGTCGCCACAAGACATTGTAAAGTATCATAACAGGTATGAAGCGCAACTAGGATCAAGAATGGTGAAAAGCGTCGGGCAAACGGTTCTTAGTTTGTACACTAAACTAGTCAGTAGATTTGCTCCCATTGATTCTGAACAAGACTTTTATGTATGATTTACACAGGATCCAGTTTTAACAAAGTCATTAGAGCTCTAAGCTGTGATCTGTATTACAGATTTGGAACATTGTTATCGCCATTAATCATGGGATTAATTACATTTAATCATATAGATTTTATTTCCCTTCAAATGACCGAGCCAGAAAATCAGCAGAACCAGGAAACATTGAATCAGAAAACATTGAACCAGGAAACATTGAATCCGGTGGAGAAAGCAACCAGTAAAAAGCATCCTGGGCGTGTTGCAGCAGGAAAAAGAGTAGCAGAGTTGAACAAACAAAGAAAATTAAAATTACAAGCACCTAATATAACTCATAATGAAAAAAGTGCTAGAGCCGCAGCCAGTTGTTTCAATGCCGGCTATAAAAACACCTGAACAAGTTGATTCAGAACCTGCAACAACACAGAGTCGCCTACACCACCAAAGTCTTCAAAGAAATTTCTTAAAGGTGTCATTTTTGGCTTCATTGCTGCTGGGGGTGGTTATTATGGTTATAAAATATATAAACAAAGGCAGCTAAAACTAAAGCAGTCCAAACAATCTCCACCACTAAATAAAGAAGCCAAACACAAAAGCATGCCAGAACCGCCAACAACAAAAGATCATTTTGATCCATTTCTAATGCATTAATATTTTAAGAACTTAATTTTAAAATTTTTTTTTTTTTTGATAAAAATAGATCATGGCGGATTATTATTGTTTAAAATGATGGAGTCAATAAATAAAGACATGGAGTCTATAAAAAGACATTTCCATAGACCAGAATTGTAATCAATGCGTTGCTTACGATGTAAGAACTTCATTAAGATCTATGCTGACCGATCTCGCGCAGAGAACGGCGAGCAAGATATTCTCAGCGATGACGCGTTTTTTGAGGCGTGTGTGTACTATATTAGACATCTACTATTTAAGACAAAAACATAGATTGTATTGTTTTTTTTTGATAATTATAAGATAACTTGAATAAGAACTTGGTTGTACTTAGAGGATGACTTAATTACAATCTGAGGTGACTTAAGTAAGAACTTGAGGTAACTTGATCAAGAACTTATTAAGAACTTAATTAAGAACTTAATTAAGAACTTGATTAAGAACTTGGGGTGACTTGAGTAAGAACTTAATTAAGAACTTGGGGTGTGACTTGATTAAGAACTTAAAGGTTACTTAATTAAGAACTTAGAACGACTTGAAGCGACTTGAATAAGAACCTATGGCGACTTGATGAAACGTAAAATAAAAAACACAATCCATTGTTACATTTCTTTTCCTTACATGCTTTCCTTTATGCGAACCCTTCAATTATCGGCTTACAAAATTGCACTTTACTAGTAGGCGACCAGCCAAACGCAAAATCAGCCCCGTGTCAAATTACACTTTACTAGTAGGCGACCAGCCAACGCAAATCAGCCCGTGTCAAATTACACAAAATTACATAGCCGGGCAGCAACGCGTGCCAGTGATCCAAAATCTTGTTCTCGCGTGGAGCAATCCTCATTTCTCATTGGACAAAGTCTCACGTGAGAAACCGCCCCTGCCCTCAAGTAATATGTGTCCAGTATAATATAAATCTCAAACTAAACAACGTTGAGAATATGCCTGCGGTAGTTTATATTCTTGTTTGTCATGGTATTGCAAAAGTCTAAATTTGGCCCTTTTCCCTACCCTCAAGTGATCTCTTCCCATTTCGTGTTTGGCACTGGCGTGGCTATGAACGCCCGTAAACCAATTTCGTTTGTATGTGTTTGGGTCATTGGCGCGGCTATGGAACGCCCGTAAACCCAAATCTGGAAGAGTCCACTAAAAAGGGGGTGAGGGAATTGCCCCAAATTAGAAAATAGCGAGCAGGCAACCAAGTATGAAAGTAACTACTGTGGAGCATATTCTCAAAACCCTTACAATCTGGCCGTGTTATATGTGACCCTCTGGGTCTGGCTTGGGGCCTAGGGCGCCATGGGGTCCAAGTGAGATCCAAGGTGATCAATAATGCGGCCAAATGCGAAGAGTTTTGCATTTTTTATTTATAATCGTTATTTTTTGGTTATTGAAAGGAATATGTGATGGATTATCATTTTTAATTCATTGTTGAAGTCTTACTTGTCAAGAGAACGGGGAAAATATCATTCTGGCGCATCCGCTCGAACTGGTTGAGAGCGGATGAGTCAGAATGAATATTTCCCCGTTCTCTACCCCACTGATTATGTTCTCCTGTTTTCGTTATCATCTTCACTCCGCTTGGGTGAAAGTGATGAACCGGTTGATGGTTTTTTGTTGGTTGTTTCTTTCAAAGTGAGCTGACTGCAGGCAGAAATGAGACCAGGTTTAAAAAGATATGAGAAGACAAAAGGGACAAACACATTTCAAGACAAAACACGACGTTTTTTTTTCCCCAAACGGCAATCGCTGTGGATGTGGAGTAGATCGTCTGCGGGGAAGAGAAGGGGTGATAATGGAGAAAGTTAAAGTTCTGGATTTTGGTTTACAACACGGATACTACAATAACAGAAACTACAGACAACTCATAGGAACCTTGTGTTTGGACAGGTACAACAGTCAACATGGATACTACAATAACAGAAACTACAGACAACTCATAGGACCTTGTGTTTGGACAGGTGGCAAACAGTCAACATGGATACTACAATAACAGAAACTACAGACAACTCATAGGACCTTGTGTTTGGACAGGTACAACAGTCAACATGGATACTACAATAACAGAAACTACAGACAACTCATAGGAACCTTGTGTTTGGACAGGTACCACAGTCAACATGGATGCTACAGCAACAGAAACTACAGACAACTCATAGGACCTTGTGTTTGGACAGGTACAACAGTCAACATGGATACTACAGCAACAGAAACTACAGACAACTCATAGGACCTTGTGTTTGGACAGGTACAACAGTCAACATGGATACTACAATAACAGAAACTACAGACAACTCATAGGACCTTGTGTTTGGACAGGTACAACAGTCAACATGGATGCTACAGTAATAGAAACTACAGACAACTCATAGGACCTTGTGTTTGGACAGGTACAGCGAGTCACCCAGCGCCGCCCTGGAAATGCATGCAGGTCCAGGGAATGCTCAACGAAGGAACTTTGGCAGATGTTGTAGGTGAACACCCTCAGAATAAGACTAAGCTATTCTGATGCATGAACAACCAAACTTACAGCAACATCAAGTTATACTTGTGCAACCAACAAGAAAAAGATACCACCCGAAGGTGTGGGTGGGACCCAGAGAAGCATTTGACCTCAACTGCCGAACAAACCAGCTGGGGCAATCCTGCACCACCCTTGGAAGCCTGCGCTGTGTTCACATAGGGTGCAGGCACGCACAGGGCATTCCATTAAGACGTCAAGGGACATAACTGCTCCCTGGCAACACGACAAGACCTCCACGAGAGCGTTCTCATGGGTGTACCAGCACCTACTGCCTGACTACAAAGCCCACCGCGAAAAACGCCACCCTCAAGCGACTACAGTCTGCATCCCGCAGCATCACTCGTTGCTGTTCCACTGATGGGTGAAGGCTGTACAACTCCAGACACACGGCCAAGCTTTGGTCATGAGGCCTGACGAGTTTCCCGGGTTATGCAGTCTTCCCCGCTGTCAACAGAACTTTGCTTGCAGTCAGAGGGTCTTTCATGATCGCACTGCACCTAAAACAACATCAAGCTATACTTATGTAGAACCAGTAAACGTTATTACTGGACCAGTCCCAGCCGCACAAGACCATATTACATGCCATTGTGCAGACGGAGAGTATGAGTACATGATTCTCTTGTACTCCTGTTATGCAGGTCTTCATCTGTGCAGGGACAACTGAACACCATGACAAGATCATCTCCTTCAGTACTGGACCAGTCTGTGTCAAGGCAGCAGTGTGCTGCATTACTGCCGTGTCAGGCTCTGCCAGTTCGTGACCAGCCTGCTTCAGCTGAGGAACGTCTTGATGCTGCAGGACCACATGTCTTGGTACCGGAGCAGTGACGTCAACATGTCACACAGCTGGTTTATTCAGGTAGGTTTGTTTCTTAAACCTTTTCCCACTCCTTAACATCCTTAACATTCATTTGTTCATCCATTTTCAGTGGAAACCTTTAACCATTGTTCCTTTGAAATTTCCCAGGCATTCTGCTTACTCAGACTTTGAACTATCTTTCTCACTGAAAGCATATAAATTTCCTTTTTGGGGATAAATGATCTAGTGCAACAATTAAAATTCAGAAGAAAACACTGTTTCAAAATAAGTGCATAAACTAAAATCATTGTGTAAATAGTAATAAATCTCGGGACAAATGTTTGAAACAGACGAGAAAGAGAGAAGAGGGTGCACACACACACACACACACACACACACACACACACACACACACACACACACACACACACACACACGCACACACACACACACACACACACACACACACACACACACACACACACGAAACTACACACACACACACACACACACACACACACACACACACACACACCACACACCACACACACACACACACACACACAAGCGAGTACAGGAGAGAGAGAGAGAGGAGAAGAGAGAGGAGAGAGAAGATGAGAGGAGAGAGAGATGGGAGAGAGAGAGGAGAGAGAGAGAGAGAGTTCATGAAGAGAAGGGGAAATTTTTCGCCCCCCAAATACGGGGGGTTTAAAAACCCCAAACAAACAAAAAACTTGGACACTTGATCCAATAAAATCTAACTATTCATGTATTTAAATGCAAACAATCTGTGGGGAGGGAAATGGCGCAATCGTTTCCCCTTACGAACTTTAAAATGACACAGATAATACGAATAAAATTAAAAAGGCTTAAATGGTTAGCAGTTTGACGCCGGGTCAGCAGCGTGGTTTATTCTAGATGTTGATTTAAATACCTCATAAACTCCATGACCTGCAAAAATGACTACCGTTAGAAAGCAGAAAGTCTAAAGAGGGCAAAAACGAACCGCCTAAACTTGTGCCAATTTTTCGAGGAAAAAAAAATTATGTCGTCATTACGACTTCTACAATTTTATTTAAACAGGGTTTGAATTACGTGTTCACGTAAATTGTTTTTTGTAAAGAACATTCTGAAACCATACATCATAAAGAACACTGACTCAAACTAAATCCCAGATGCTTCAGAAAAAACTTTTTCAAGCTGATAAACAACAGCTGTTTTGGAAAGACTAGGGAAAATCCCACAACGCAAAGATTCGATAGTCCCCCCAGAAAAACGAAGCAATTAAGCTGACTTAAAAAACCAAAATTTATCGGGACTTCAGAAATTTCATATCAGCTTTTGGAAATAAGAAAAAAAAGAAAGTCAAATTGACAACCTGTATTTATGGGTTTACTGTTTTAGAATTACAAAGCTTTTGATGTTAGAATTTTTTTAGATACTTTAAGCCCCTATATCCTGGGTCCAGAGGCTTTACACAGATACAGAAGTTTTTTTAGTACCCTACTGAAAATACTATAAAGACATGGAATTAGAAGTACAAAGGGGGCATACGGGAGGGTAGACACTCGATTATCCTAAAGTTCGCCTTTGCATTCAATTACAAACAAAAAGGGTTTTGGAAAAGATGAAGGATGAATTATCGGGAAAGGTGAAAAGGAGTTGTTGGGTTAATAAAAATGTACAGTATTTTCAGCCAGGAAAAACTATAAAAAAAGAAAAGGGGGATATTCCCCAGTGTTGTGCAGTCGAGCAACGCATAAAACAACTAAAAAAGCATTGTTCAATAAACATCTTTTCATCTGAAAACGAAAACTACGATCTATTTACAAGATCAACCAACTGTTGTAAAAAAAAGAAGTCATTAGATAAACAAACACAAAACGTGTTTTATTAATCCAAATTTTTATATGCAATCGGGGTTGGAAACAGCATAATTATATATCTTCTTCAAATTTTTTTCCCCAAACATAAAGCTTTCCCCAAAATTTATCAGAAGCTCAAATATAAAATCCAACAACAAAATTTTCTCTTTTTTCTTGAGCGCTTGAATTTTTTTTACATTTCAAGATATTTTTTATCCTGAAAATCAAAATTTTTTGGTTTTTGGGTTGTTTTGGATCTGGATGCATTGCCATGTGCCGTAAAATCCTTTTAAATTTTTTCTTTAATAGCAAAATTCATATTATATGATTCCCGCATCAATTCCAAGGTCCTTTCATTATCATTCTTGTATCATCCTGCGCTTCCTTCTGAGCTTCCATTTTAACTGAAATATATTTACGTAAATTAATTAAAGCGGAACTGTGTCCTGGCGGGATTATCTGCAGTTCCTCCTTCACAAAAGATCTTTGAGGAGCTGTTGTTTTGTTGCGTCAGTTTCTCGTAAAATAATACATGGGCGGATTCATTTTACAATTCTTTTTATTTCATACGGGTCAACGCTCCAAACTGGATCGGTTGCCCTGATGCGAGTGTCCCCTTCTGCTTCTCCCGGCAAATAAAGGTACTTACTTTCAAGCCAAATGGTAATAGTTTGCTGGGTGTACTGGAGTCTCAACAACATTTATTGTTTGTTTTTTGATTGCCTGTACTGGTTTTAGACCTGTTAATTTAAATTCTTCATTATTCATTGCGCGTAAAACTGAGGGCAGTCTTCTAACCCATTCTGTGTTGCGAGAATTGTCAATAAGCCTCTGTGATACTGGTAGGAAAAAAGCCTTTCAGTAACTGTTTGTTAAAGTTTCAACTAAGGCCTGTGGTCTGTGAACTCCTGGAATGCCTCTTTTAATGGTAACTCTATGTTTTAACAATAATTGATTCACTCGGCCTTTAAATTCTTTTTCCATCATCGACTTGAATCATGCGAGGATAAAGTTAACGGACCTCGTTGATATATTAAGTTGTATAGCAACAGCAACAGCAGAAGCACTCTTTTGTGTTAATGGTTCCGCATCTTTGAATCTTGAAGCTATGTCAATGACTGTAAGTGCGTACTTAAATCTTTTTCGTCTAATCGTATCATGGGGTAAATATAGAAGATCCATTTGATGGGTGTCGTTCGGCATTGTGTTGACAAAGTGTGGTCTCTGTATTCGTTTAGGCGCTGGTAAATAAATTTGCCAAATCGCTTGTTTAAATAACCATTCCTTTGCTGTTTGTTCACTGACACCAGCTGCTGGCTTAGCTTTTGATTGCTGTGATTCCCTTCCAATAATCCTTTTGGCGAATAATAGATTTTGTTCATTTTTTATTCAGCCAATATTATGTGCAACAAAATACACAACGGTCATACCAAAGATAACAAACACGATTTCTTGCATCTTTTGCTTTTTCTGATGGATGATAAAAGTCGCTGAATTTTGTGGGGGGCAATGTCTCGATTGGCTCGCCTGTTACAAGATAATATTCTTTATCGCTTGATCAACATCTTTAAATGTGTAAGCTGCATGTCCCTGTTTTTTCAGTTTGTTATTAATAAAATCTAACTGCTCAATTCTCTGCTTTTCATAGTGATCTTGTGCTGCAGCTAAGTTGCTCCACAGCTTTGTTATGTCTTTTTCTCTCGCCGTCATCCCCGCAGTTTACTAAATGCGTAATTACTTCCGCTAAAAGCAAGCGCATTAACCACAGCGCCACCTATCATCATTACGAGTGAAGCCATTTTTATAAATGTATTTTTTAAATTTTTACATATATGATACTGTCCAGGAAATTATTCCTTGCTTAACTAGAAAATCTTTCGTAGCAAATGACAGCTGTTATAACAGCAATCAGCTTTGCTGAATCCTCAAAGTCTAGCTTGCCAAGATCTGCTGGTTTAATTTTAACAGGCTTTTACCAAGCAATGTGTATCCTACACTTAGACCACCAATAACAGCAGAATGGTATACAAGGTTGGTAACAGTTTTTTCGGTGCTCATTTTTAAAAAATAAAATAATTATAATTAATAAAAAACATGAACACCGATGATCTACTAAACCTTCCTGAACTTATGATTACAAATGATCAAGTTGATGACCAAGCTATTATGCCCAAAAAGGAAAGGCTGTATTCTTTGGCGGCGTGTGGAAAAACAAAACAGTTCCTCGAAATGAATTCACATAGAACAAATTCAACAGATGTCGCCACAAGACATTGTAAAGTATCATAACAGGTATGAGCGCAACTAGGATCAAGAATGGTGAAAAGCGTCGGGCAAACGGTTCTTAGTTTGTACACTAAACTAGTCAGTAGATTTGCTCCCATTGATTCTGAACAAGACTTTTAGTATGATTTAACACAGGATCCAGTTTTAACAAAGTCATTAGAGTCTCTAAGCTGTGATCTGTATTACAGATTTGGAACATTGTTATCGCCATTAATCATGGGATTAATTACATTAATCATATAGATTTTATTTCCCTTCAAAATGACCGAGCCAGAAAATCAGCAGAACCAGGAAACATTGAATCAGAAAACATTGAACCAGGAAACATTGAATCCGGTGAGAAAGCAACCAGTAAAAAGCATCCTGGGCGTGTTGCAGCAGGAAAAAGAGTAGCAGAGTTGAACAAACAAAGAAAATTAAAATTACAAGCACCTAATATAACTCATAATGAAAAGTGCTAGAGCCGCAGCCAGTTTTTTCAATGCCGGCTATAAAAACACCTGAACAAGTTGATTCAGAACCTGCAACAACAACAGAGTCGCCTACACCACCAAAGTCTTCAAGAAATTTCTTAAAGGTGTCATTTTTGGCTTCATTGCTGCTGGGGGTGGTTATTATGGTTATAAAATAATAAACAAAGGCAGCTAAAAACTAAAGCAGTCCAAACAATCTCCACCACTAAATAAGAAGCCAAACACAAAAGCATGCCAGAACCGCCAACAACAAAAGATCATTTTGATCCATTTCTAATGCATTAATATTTTAAGAACTTAATTTTAAAATTTTTTGTTTTTTTGATAAAAATAGATCATGGCGGATTATTATTTGTTTAAAATGATGGAGTCAATAAATAAAGACATGGAGTCTATAAAAGACAATTCCATAGACCAAATTGTAATCAATGCGGTTGCTTACGATGTAAGAACTTCATTAAGATCTATGCTGACCGATCTCGCGCAGAGAACGGCGAGCAAGATATTCTCAGCGATGACGCGTTTTTTGAGGCGTGTGTGTACTATATTAGACATCTACTATTTAAGACAAAAACATAGATTGTATTGTTTTTTTTTGATAATTATAAGATAACTTGAATAAGAACTTGGTTGTACTTAGAGGATGACTTAATTACAATCTTGAGGTGACTAAGTAAGAACTTGAGGTAACTTGATCAAGAACTTATTAAGAACTTAATTAAGAACTTAATTAAGAACTTGAATTAAAACTTGGGGTGACTTGAGTAAGAACTTAATTAAGAACTTGGGGTGACTTGATTAAGAACTTAAAGGTTACTTAATTAAGAACTTAGAACGACTTGATAGCGACTTGAATAAGAACCTATGGCGACTTGATGAAACGTAAAATAAAAACACAATCCATTGTTACATTCTTTTTCCTTACATGCTTTCCTTTATGCGAACCCTTCAATTATCGGCTTACAAAATTGCACTTTACTAGTAGGCGACCAGCCAACGCAAATCACCCGTGTCAAATTACACTTTACTAGTAGGCGACCAGCCAACGCAAATCAGCCCGTGTCAAATTACACAAAATTACATAGCCGGGCAGCAACGCGTGCCAGTGATCCAAAATCTTGTTCTCGCGTGGAGCAATCCTCATTTCTCATTGGACAAATGTCTCACGTGAGAAACCGCCCCTGCCCTCAAGTAATATGTGTCCAGTATATATATAAATCTCAAACTAAACAACGTTGAGAATATGCCTGCGGTAGTTTTATATTCTTGTTTGTCATGGTATTGCAAAAGTCTAAATTTGGCCCTTTTCCCTACCCTCAAGTGATCTCTTCCCATTTCGTGTTTGGTCACTGGCGTGGCTATGAACGCCCGTAAACCAATTTCGTTTGTATGTGTTTGGGTCATTGGCGCGGCTATGAACGCCCGTAAACCCAAATCTGGAAGAGTCACTAAAAAGGGGTGAGGGAATTGCCCCAAATTAGAAAATAGCGAGCAGGCAACCAAGTATGAAAGTATACTACTGTTGGAGGCATATTCTCAAAACCCTTCACATCTGGCCGTGTTATATGTGACCCTCTGGGTCTGGCTTGGGGCCCTAGGGCGCCATGGGGTCTCAAGTGAGATCCAGAGGTGATCAATAATGCGGCCAAATGCGAAGAGTTTTGCATTTTTTATTTATAATCGTTATTTTTTGGTTATTGAAAGAGAATATGTGATGGATTATCATTTTTAATTCATTGTTGAAGTCTTACTTGTCAGAGAACGGGGAAATATTCATTCTGGCGTCATCCGCTCGAACTGGTTGAGAGCGGATGAGTCAGAATGAATATTTCCCCGTTCTCTACCCCACTTGATTATGTTCTCCTGTTTTCGTTATCATCTTCACTCCGCTTGGGTGAAAGTGATGAACCTGGTTGATGGTTTTTTGTTGGTTGTTTCTTTCAAAGTGAGCTGACTGCAGGCAGAAAGTGAGACCAGGTTTAAAAAGATATGAGAAGACAAAAGGGACAAACACATTTCAAGACAAAACACGACGTTTTTTTTTTTCCCAAACGGCAATTCGCTGTGGATGTGGAGTAGATCGTCTGCGGGGAAGAGAAGGGGTGATAATGGAGAAAGTTAAAGTTCTGGATTTTGGTTTACAACACGGATACTACAATAACAGAAACTACAGACAACTCATAGGACCTTGTGTTTGGACAGGTACAACAGTCAACATGGATACTACAATAACAGAAACTACAGACAACTCATAGGACCTTGTGTTTGGACAGGTGCAACAGTCAACATGGATACTACAATAACAGAAACTACAGACAACTCATAGGACCTTGTGTTTGGACAGGTACAACAGTCAACATGGATACTACAATAACAGAAACTACAGACAACTCATAGGACCTTGTGTTTGGACAGGTACCACAGTCAACATGGATGCTACAGCAACAGAAACTACAGACAACTCATAGGACCTTGTGTTTGGACAGGTACAACAGTCAACATGGATACTACAGCAACAGAAACTACAGACAACTCATAGGACCTTGTGTTTGGACAGGTACAACAGTCAACATGGATACTACAATAACAGAAACTACAGACAACTCATAGGACCTTGTGTTTGGACAGGTACAACAGTCAACATGGATGCTACAGTAATAGAAACTACAGACAACTCATAGGACCTTGTGTTTGGACAGGTACAGCAGTCACCCAGCGCCGCCCTGGAAATGCATGCAGGTCCAGGGAATGCTCAACGAAGGAACTTTGGCAGATGTTGTAGGTGAACACCCTCAGAATAAGACTAAGCTATTCTGATGCATGAACAACCAAACTTACAGCAACATCAAGTTATACTTGTGCAACCAACAAGAAAAAGATACACCCGAAGGTGTGGGTGGGACCCAGAGAAGCATTGTCCTCAACTGCCGAACAAACCAGCTGGGAGCAATCCTGCACCACCCTTGGAAGCCTGCGCTGTGTTCACATAGGGTGCAGGCACGCACAGGGCATTCCATTAAGACGTCAAGGGACATAACTGCTCCCTGGCAACACGACAAGACCTCCACGAGAGCGTTCTCATGGGTGTACCAGCACCTACTGCCTGACTACAAAGCCCACCGGCGAAAAACGCCACCCTCAAGCGACTACAGTCTGCATCCCGCAGCATCACTCGTTGCTGTTCCACTGATGGGTGAAGGCTGTACAACTCCAGACACACGGCCAAGCTTTGGTCATGAGGCCTGACGAGTTTCCCGGGTTATGCAGTCTTC
>CM031600.1:2094836-2134836 GCA_018398815.1 Conus ventricosus
AGTCAAATTTAGGCTTTTTAAATATATTCATCATAAAAAATTTAGATATATATATATATATAAATATATATAAATAAATATATATATATATATATATATTCATATATAATGATATATATATAATATAAATATATATATATAAATATATATATAATATAAAAATATATATATAAAATATATCTTTATCAGCCTTCACTGTGTTGGTGCTGCTGTTTGTTTTTGTTGTTGCGGTTTTTTGATATAATCCCTTTGATGCCCACTGTTCTATTCTCTCAAAAATTTTGTTTCTGTCGGCTTTAATAGATTTCTTACTCTCTTTTTGTCTATCTTTTTACCTATATATACTTCCAATAAGATTTTTTTTTTACTTCCTCTTCTGTTTGCCATAAGAAATGTGTGTATATATATATACTTAAAAGAAATCATAAGACTTGAACTTGGCTGCACTCTAACATTTAATTTTTCATAAATTTTTACCCTGTTTTTGGGCTTACCCTCCGACAATTGCAATCACAAACAAATAAAAATATATATAAAGAGAGAGAGAGAGAGAGAGATAAGAGAGAGAGAGAGAGAGAGAGAGAGAGAGAGAGAGAGCGAGAGAGAGAGAAGAGAGAGAGAGAGAGAGAGAGAGAGGGCAGAGACAGACAAGAGACAGAGATGAGACAGAGAAGTGAAGGTGTATAGAGCGAGTGGATGATATTAAAGGGGCGAAGTAAAAGACAGGTATAAGAAAACGCACCAAGGGTACTAATCATACAGAGGCCAAGGCATTACAAAGAGCGAAGGGTTGGACAGAGACAGAGGCATCACCGAACACCATGCTTCCATTGAGGCCAAGGCCTTTACAAAGGGTCTCTGAATTGTAGGACAGAGAACCTGATCATCACCGAGAACACCATGCATCATTGAGGGCCAGGCATTACAGACGAGGCAGAAGGGCCTGGGACAGGGAACTGAGGCATCACCGAGACAACCAATCTACATTGACAAGCGAACGGTTATTGACAGAGGCCAAAGCATTACTGAGAGTGACCAAATTAAGGGTAAGATTTTTATGGCTGCTTCTCCACCACGCTTCTAACATGCCATTGTAAACACAAAGGAAACCGTGTCACAACATGAATGGCTAGCTCTTCCAAGAGGAAGCAGTCGTTTGACGGTGCGTTCATCTTCATTTTTTTTTTTTTTTTTTTTTTTGGAGGGTGGTGGGGGGGTCGTCATATCGTCAGAGTTGTGATGTTTTTAGAAGAAGGGATGAATGCGTCAGTGGAAGTGAAAAATGACAATGATCAATGAATTATGTTTCTACTTCCTTTTGTGGATCTATGAATTTGGTTCTGTCCTTTTTGTGTTAAGATCATTAGTTCTTGTTTTTCCTTATTCTACTCGTTTGTCGATAACTGTGTATGTAAGGGAAGGACAGCTGTGGTGATTGTGGTGGGGGTAGGAGCTGGCAGAGTTGAGGTGTGAGTGTGTGTTTGTGTGGTGTGTGTTGATTGTGTGGTGTCGTGTAGTGTGCGTGGTGTGTGGAGTGTGTGTGAGTGTGGAGTGGATGTGTGTGTGTGTGTGTGTGTGTGTGTGTGTGTGTTTTTGTTCTGTTAGAAAGATAAGGTCTAGTTTGCAGCTTTGAAAAAATGTAATCTTTCTGTTGTTTGTTTTGTTTTTGCTGTTGTTGTTGTTGTTGATGATGATGATGAAGATGAAGTTGTTTTTGTAGTTGTTGTTTGTTAGCTG
The DNA here is from genome assembly GCA_018398815.1 of Conus ventricosus. Lineage (NCBI taxonomy): Eukaryota > Metazoa > Mollusca > Gastropoda > Neogastropoda > Conidae > Conus > Conus ventricosus. Next base: position 2,096,574 of record CM031600.1, read on the forward strand.
CTGTTGCTGTTGTTTTTGTTGTTGCGTTTTGATATAATCCCCTTTGATGCCTCCCTCTGTTCTATTCTCTCTAAATTTTTGTTTCTGTCCGGTCTTTATATGATTTCGTTCACTCTATTTTGTCTTTTCTGTTTTTACTATATATACTTCCTATGTTTTTTTATACTTCCTCTTTCGTGCCATAATGAAATGTGTGTTTATATACTATTGTTTAACTCTTTTTCTATCTTTTGTTTAATACTCTTCATCCCACGCTGTCTGTCCTTATATTTCATTCCTTCCTGCAGATATATTTTACCTGCTGTGTTTTCTTCATTCCTTCCTTTCTTGATTATCTATCAAGCATTTAGCCCATCTTTCTCTTCCCTCTCTTTTGTTTCCTCCATTGTTTATTTGTTCTCTCTTATTTTCGCTTTTTTTTTCTTTTGGTTTATGTCGCTTATTTTTTTTTTTTTTGACAATTCCCTTATTTTCCGTCTGTCAACGAGTTTGTCAACTAGGCCTACGACGATTGACCCATCTAGGGTGGCGGAATTACTCATTTATATATGTCGTTGGCTGTTGTCGTGTATTCCGTCCCTTAATGTGGGCTTGTGGGGGCGGTTGCACCTTGGTTGTAGTTCAGCTCAATTTATCTGGTTTGCCTTTCTCTCTCTCACTACATCTAATTCACTGCCCGTGCTATTCATCCTGCAGTTCACGGTGGCTTGGGAACCATTTCTCTCGAATCTTGCTGTCTAACGGCCTCTCGCCCGTCTTTTTACCTGTCCACAGTGCTCATTTCTTTTAGGTTTGAAGTATCTCACTCTGTGACGCCGCGTGGCATGTTGGCCGCCATCGCTTGAGGGAGGTTAGCTCTTCACTCGAGCGGAAGATTTCACTGTGAGCGCCTGCTCCGGTCTTGGGTTCATCACCGTATCAACGAAGGTTACAGTCGTTCTCTTCAAAATCCTACAGTCGGCTGAAGGAGAGGGACAACACTTCATCTTTTTCCCGCCATCTGCGCTTCTGTCCTCATCGACTGGGACAGAGGCAGAGAGAGTCGTATGACCTCGCCTCCTTCGGGGCACCCACGTGTAGCAAGGTAAACATCAGTTTCGTGTTTGTTGTTTTGGTTTTGGTTTGTTGTTAGCCGGCTTATTTTCTTTCTATTTGCGCAATTTTCTTTTGTTATTCGAAATTGTAAGGGGGAGAAATATTGTGTGAGACCTTTTCTTCCTGGTTAAGTAATTCAGATCTTTAACCTTGCCATTCTAAATTATTTCCAAAATACTTTCTCCTGTTTATGCCATCTTGTGATGCGGTAGGTCGGTGGTGATGGGAGAGAACCAGTTGATATCAGGGTTGGTACATGCTTGGTCTCGGTCGTGCCCGCCTCTGTCACATTCGCCGGACGTCTTTACCTTTCGGCACCGTCTGTTTGTGTGTGTGCAAGGAGAACGAAGGTTTTTATGTTCGCGAGTGTGCGTACGCATGATTTGTTGTCGGATGCGTGTTGGAGATTTTTGAGATTATTTTGAAATGTGGCTATAAAATGTGACAAATATGCCGATTGAATTATTATTTGCAAATGTGGATGCATGTTATAAAGCGATAGTTGCCCCCCCTGTTGTTGGTTTATATCCCTAAGAAAGGAAATGTTAAGCATGAGTGAAGAAGATAAGAAGATTCATATATTTTTTATAGCCTGTTAATTTAATGCAGTCTTTTACCTGTTCTACGTGTGAGAAGACATTAATGAACATATCCTGATTTGATGTGTTTACTGTGATATGCTCAGGTCTGTGTTTGAGTAGCTGTGTGTTGATGGATGCATTTAGTAGATTTCTTCCGCTCGCCCACCTGCGAGTGGCATGTTTAAGATTTTAACAGCATGGGTCAGACTGTACTGACGGCGGGGTTCCAGTACCCCATCCTTCACTTCCTTCCCTCCCTTTCTTCTCTCTCTCCCAGCGTACGTTTCCCCCCCCCCCTCCTGTGGGGCTTCACCCGGAGTCTGGACTGGTTGGTGCCACGGAGCAAGGGATGAGGCCAACGCTCTGGCTGGGACCGCGGACAGGATGTGCAACGTCTGGTAGAGGCCACGCTCTGGCTGGGACCGCTGTGACAGAATGGAGCCACGTGCTGGTTGAGGGCCGACGGCTCTGGCTGGAACCACGTGCGTACTGGATGGTTCCCACTCGCTGTTGAGGCCACGCTCTGGTCGGGACCCGCGGACTGGTAGAAAAGAGCCCGCCGTCTTGAACTGCCGGAGGCCCAGATCCCCGCCAGGACCTCCATAACAAGCCACGTTTCCCCCTCCCCCCCCCCCCCCCCCGGGACGAGCGCTCGTATCACTGCCTGCTTGTGTGTCGAGGGTGTCAGCTTTGAGCTACACCCCTTCGAGAACCCGACCCGTTCGGAGCAACCTAGTGCGACAGGGTGCTCCCAGTAGACTTGTACAGAGGCAGGGTGTGGAGGCACTCCATTGTGTGGGAAGGGATGGAAGCTGGAAATGTTTATTTTATAATTGTGTATATGTTAAATGTTGATGAGATGTAAAGGGTGGTTGAGAATGTGTACGTCGTATGGTGAAAGCTTGATTGTGATTGTGCATGTTATGTGTGGTAGGAATGTTTGATTGTGATAGTTCATGTCGTGTGTTAAATATAATATTTGCGATTTGTGTGGTGTTTGTGAATAAATGGTTGTTGAATCGTAATCATTATTGTGGTGGTCTCCTTGCGGGGCGTGTTGAAGGTCAAGTCACTCACCTCACTCTCCCACCTAGACCACCTGTCAGGCAGACCTCCCATTTGTCGTCGTGACATTTTTGGGGCATCTACCGGGGATGTGAAGGGCTCTGACTGTCTCTCTCGTTCGCGAGTACTGTTTAGTTTCTGTCTGTTTTGTATCATTTAGATATTTTCGTTGTTGAGTTTGTGGGTGGTTGGCCCCACATTTGGTGGTTGACACTAGCGGTGAAGGGAGTCTTGGTGTGGCCTGAAGGAACAACCGATGACCGGGGTGTCGAGGTATATAACCGAGGGGAGTCTAACCGCGTCCAGACCTCCTTCCACCGGGTACCTCACAGCATGTACGGGTGGGCCGTAAGTCTTGCTTTGCTGTGCCGCTCAGTTCTTCCATTCCTGTAGTGTATTTAGCCATTTTGTTTTTTTTTTTTCTACCGGGTTATTGAGTACAGGGGTTATGTAAATCGGACGTTAGTGGTCATTTTTTTTCCTACTCTCTCCGATTCCCGACTGCCTGATTGGTTTTTCCGGCAGCCCCACCGCACTGTTGCACGTGCTGTGGAGCGCTGAGTCGCCAGAGTGGGGGCAGCCGGACATAGTTTTTGTTTTGTCATATTTTTCGGTGAGCCCCACCGCACTGTTTCTCTGTTGTAGAAGGCGCTGTGTTTGACCAGAGTGGGAGCACCGAACTGTCCCGCACACACGCACACACATACATACACACATATACACACACTTAAAAAAAAAAAAAAAAAAAAAAATATTTCCAGTGGAATTGTCTTTCCCCTGTATTTGATAACTGTAGGATATAGTTTGTCATGGCAAACGTCCCGGTGCAGGTGGGTATGGCTACACGGGCGTCGAAGAAAAAGGGTCTTCTAAATAGGTAGTCCCCACTATCTAGTACCAGCACTTCGACTACAGTGACTTCCACTTAATCCAGTGCTGTAGCCGATAGTCCAGCGATACTGTTTCACTTCTTCTCGCTAGGTGATTTACCTGCTGAGACCCCCTACTGGGCACTTTCCCCGCTCGGAAGCGTCAGAGTAAAGCGAATTGCAACTGTGGGCTTTCATGTAGAGTCGCATAAACCAAAGGCCCGCCAATTCACCATGCATCCTCCCTCGAAGGAGTCAGCCCCGTGGGACTTTCCACATGAAGGTCGAGACCCAGGCCGTCATACGGTCATCCACCCCGTGTCCGGGAGTGGTGAATCTTCCCAGGAAATCACCACTGTCCAGATTTTTCTAAGAGTCAGCCAGCGACGAGAGGAAGCTCCAGGCAGGAACCCTCCGTATGGAATAGGCTGCTCAGCGTATGGAAGATTGGATAGGAAGGAGGCTCTGCGCAGAGAGGAGACTGACATACAGTAGAATTCCTGCCATAGGGAAGAGAAGCTAAGCTGCGCAGAGAAGAGCTGCCCGACAGGAGGCCCTTCGTAAAGGAAGAAACTGCCCGACAGGATGCCCCTTCGTAAGAAGAGGCCAGCCAACCGAGAGGGATCATCGTAGTGAAGTAGGCTGCTCAGCGTAAGGAAGAGGCTGCATACAGGAGTGATCACGTAGGGAAGAGGCTGCTCAGCGTAAAGAAAGGCGCCAGACAGTAGGCCCTTCGTAAGGAAGAGGCTGCTCAGCGCAGGGAGGAGGGCTGCTCAGACAGGATGGTTCGCGTAGGAAGAGCTTCCATGCAGGAAGCCCTCCGTAGTGAAGAACATAGACAGGATGGAGGCTCTGCGGTAGGGAGGAGATGGAACAACTTCTTTCGCGGTCACCGCAACAGAAAGTCAGGGGGTTAAACACCCGCAGAGGATGATAGAGTTAGAGGCCCAAAGTTAAGCTTCCAGAGTTCGATACCTAGGAGGACATTGATAAGATCCCTAGAGCTTTTAGACAAGTTTGCTATAGTTCATACCAATTGTCTGAGAACAAATGGCCTATGCAACCTTTTTTCTGGATTATCTGGTGCTGCAAGGAGTGTGGTGCTCACTCTAAATGAAGGCTCGACTTAGCAGACATGCAGTTGGCTCAGCGTTAAGCGTTTCCACCTACCCCAGAGACGAACATTGAGGAAGTTCAGGTCATGAAGAAAATAACGACGAGACACCATCGTGCCGCTTGTGATAGGCTGGCTCAAAACGCTAGGGTAACGGGCTTCAGTTGTGCTAGTTGTAAGCTGGAGGATCTGATCCTCATTGAACAGCTCACCAACACTGTGTCCCCAAGTTTGAGGAACCGGATAGGCGAGACAGCACCACAGGATTTCGCGGCTGCGATTCATACCGCTTATGTTTTTTGCCTGAATCTCGCGGGCTTATGGGCATCGCCCCAGATACGGAGAGGAAGCCCTCCCCAGGATTCAGTGGCAATAAATGTCGCCGGACAACTTCTACGTGGTCCGAATAATGCAGGCAGTCCTCGGGGTCCTCAGCACCTCGATTTTGTTTTTCTTTTGGTCGACCTGTCCACATCAGGAAGATAGCCTAGAGCGCTGGTAGTCTGGGGCTCGACCTATCCAGCATCCTCGTGCGCTCGGCTAAACGTTGTGGTTCCATCCCAGCTTCATGGTGATTCAGAGAGCCCAGTGCTTTCTCTCTGTTGTTTGTTCCACCTTGACGACAACCATCAGGGACTCGGGAGGCATCAACGCTCATTGAGATAAGGAATTTGGTTTCCCCTGAGGCCCGGCGGGGTGCTAGTTATGATGTGTGCGGGTTGGAGGCTGGTTTTACCTCCACCCGTCCTTTCTGTACTATTCCTATCTCCACCCCCTACTTCACTGTGGCAAGAATGGGCCTATCCGGTGGAGCGACCCTCTGTAATCCCATATCATATGGAATACGATCACATTCGCAGACGGACCAAGTGCAGTCCGTGTCTACGGATTGTTTGCCGTACTGGCGTGAGTGGGAGTCACCACAATCGCGCCAAAGCTAAGGAAGCAGGAAAGTAATTACGTGTCCGTTCTTCAGGCAGCCGATCTCTAACGAGGTTCCTGGCAAGGGGCCGCTCCTTCTAGCATTATCCGTCCTTCATGCCATGGACATTGATGTCCAACGCCTACGACAACTTTGTGGATTCGTCCCGCTCAGTCGTCCCCGACGATCGCCAAGGTGAGCTTCAATCTCCACAAGGGGAGTCCTCTTTAGGGTTTCACTCAGCAGATCGTGTGCCAAACAAGCTTGTTGTTCCCCAAAGCTTTGAAGAGTCCTGTTCTCCGCAGGCCCAGCGATTCCCCCATGGCAGGTCATATGGGCCCAAGCGGACTCTCGAGCGAGTAAGACAAGGACTTCTTTGGCGCAGGGATGAACTCACAGGTTAGGGCATACGCCGCAGTTTGCGATGGTCTGCAACGGACAACGCCTAAGGGTCGCTTGAAGCGTGTTCCCCCTAGGGTCAAGTGCCACGGGTTGGGGAGCCATTCAGCAAGGGTTGGGGTCGACCTGGTGGGGACCCATTAATCCACCATCCGGTCGCGTCCACCGCTACACTTCGGTAAGTAGAATCTGCGAGTCGATACCCAGAGGCGGGGTGCCCGCTTAGTACTATCGATGCCCCTACTGTGCTGAATCTCTCAGGGCAGATTTGACGCGCACTGGTGTGCCCAAGAAGAAGTACGGCCGGAAGTTTGTACAGGAGAGCGCATCAACATCCTCTCCAGTGCCCTGGACCGGATCCCGGCCATGTACAGTCATCGACCATGAGTTAGACAGTGGAACTGCAGAGTCTGCTTTCACTTTCCGTCATATCAAGGGTTCCTGTAATAACGGATTGCTGACTATCTTAGTCGTCTTCCGTAGTCAGCACATTGGAAATACGTTCAGTGACACTTTCCCCTCAACCAGGGTATATCCCCTTTTGGACTCTGTATCCAGGTTGAATGACAGTTTTCACTTCAGTGATGTTAACGGTAGTGAATCACCATGGATTCGGATTGTATGACTTTCATGGTGGGAAGTTCGCTTAGTTGTTTTGATAAATGTAGTATTATTTATTTCTCGTGTGATTCCTATCGAAGACATTTTTGTATTGGATTCCTCGTACTCTGCGAGCACAGAAGTTGGTTCGGTCCCATTGTTTGAGAATTTGCACATTCGTCAAGGTTCAAAGGAGCACTTATCTCAGAGAAACCAGATGCTTTTAGAAGGTGGGGTTTGTCACGAGATTGTCACGAGCCCTACGACGTTTGACCCTCTAGGGTGGCGGAATTACTCATTTATTATTGTCGTTGCTGTTGTGTGTATCCGCCTTTTTTTTTTTTATGTTTGTTATGATTATTTTAAAAGGGGGGGGGGGGGGGGGGGGGGGTATTTGTGGCTTGTGGGGGTCGGTTGCACACCTTGGTGTAGATCTAGCTCCTTAACTGTCGTTTTGCTTTCTCTCATTCGGTCGTTGGGGGGTCGGTCCGGTCTAAAACCACATCCCTAGGTCTATTCATCCTGCATAGTTCACAGGGTGTGAGCTGTTACCTTTCACACGAACTTCTGTCTATCTGTAGGGGTTCCTCTCGCCTGTCTTTTTAACCTGTCTCAACGGTGCTTTCATTTCCTTTTATTTGAAGTATGCCTCAACCTCCAGTGACGCAGCGTTGCATGTTTTGTGGCCGGCCATCGCTGATGGGAGGTTAGCTCATCACACGAGCTGAAGATGTCTCTGGAGTCGCCTGCTCCGGTCTTGGTTCTTCACACGTATCAACTGAAGGTTACGTCGGTATCTTATCTTCATTCCTACAGTCGTCCTGTAGGAGAGGGTACAAATCACTTCTTCTTTTTCCCCGCATCTGCGCTTCAGTCCTCGTCGACTGGACCGAGGGCAGATAAGAGTCGTTTTTGACCCGCCTCTTCGGGTCACCCGCGGGTAGCTGGAAAGCATCAGTAACGTAGGTATGTATTGATTTTGGTTAGTTGTGTTAGCCGTCATATTCTTCATCTTTTGCGCAATTTTCTTTTGTTTTTCGAAATTGTAAGAGAAATATTGCGTGAGACCTTTTCACTGGTTAATTCAATCTTTAACCTGGCCATTCTAAATTATATCCCAAAACTTTCCTCCTGTATATATGCATCTGGTGATGCTTGTAGTCTGTAGGAAGGAGAGACCCTGAATATGATACTAGGTTGGTACTTGCTTGGTCTCGTTCGTCCGCGCCCTGTCACATTCGCCGACACTTATCCTTTCGTGATCCAACCGTCTTTTTTGTGTGTGCAAGGAGAACGATGTGTTTATGTTCGCGAGTGAGCGTAACGCAAGATTTGTTGTGTTCGGAAGCTTGTGTTTTTTTTTTTTTTTTATGGAGTTTAGTTTTTTATTTTGAAATGTGGCTATAAAATGTGCAATTAATGCCAATGAAAGTATTATATAGCAAATGTGGTGCAGTTTATAAAGCGTATAGTTGCTGTGTTAGGTTATATTTCCTAATAAAGGAAAAGTTAAGCATGAGTGAGAGAATTGTATGAAGAAGATACATCTTTGTTATAGTAGCCGATAAAATGAATGCAGGACTTTTAAAGCCCCTCTTCGTGTGAAAGAACTATAATGAACAATCCTGATATTGAAGGGTTTACTGAGTTATTTTCTTTCAGGTCTGTGTTGATCTTGGAAGTTGGTGCATTTAGTAGACATTCCACACTCCCAACATGCGATTTGCTGATAAGGATTTAACAGCATGGTTCAGAAGGACTGATACATGGACTGGCGGGGGTTCCAGTACCCTTCCTTCAACCTGACCCTCCACCGTTTCATTTCACCTGCCTCCCAGCTAACTGTTAACCACCCCCCACCCACACCACACCGGGGGTGTCTTCATCACACCCTGAGTCTGTCTACGACTGGAAAATTTGGCCACGTGCTTTGATAGAGTCCACCATCTGGCAAGAGGGACCCGGCGGACTTTGTGGATGTTGCCACTGGCAATGCGATGCCAACGCTCTGGCTGGGACCGCGGACATGGATGTAGGCCACGCGCTGTTGAAGGCCCAGCGTCTCAGGTCGGGACCTTGGACTGGGTAGGTAAAAGCCCGCCGGCTTGAACAGGCTACACCCTCCACCAACCCCCCAATCGCACCCGTCCCTGATCCCCTGTCCATGACGCTGCATAACAACGCCACGTTTCCTCCCCCTCCCCCCCCCCCCCCCCCCCCCCGGACGCTCTCTTCACGGCCTTGCATGTGAGGTCGTATGGTGTCGCTTTGAGCGACCCTCTAGAAAACCGCCCCGGTTCGGACACCAAGTGCGACAGGGTGCTCCCAGTAGCACTTGTACAGTAGGTATTCATGTGTTTGGATGCATCCCTGGTGTGGGAAGGGATGATCTATGAAATGTTCTATTTATAATTGTGTAATGTTATTGTGATGAGATGTTGTGGTTTGGTGATTGTGTACGTCGAAAGGTGAAATGCTTGATTGTAGATAGTGCATGATAATGTGAGTAGGAATGTTAGATAGTTATAGTCATGTGCGTGTGATGAAAATATTTATATGCGAATGTGTATATGTGTTTGTGAATAAAGGGGGGTGATTTATCGAAATCTATATTGTGTGGACTCATGCGGGGCGTGTGAGGTCAGTCACAGTCCCTTCACTCCCCCTAGAACCGATCCTGTCAGGGCAGAACCAACCAGGGGACGGTCAGAGACAAACCTGTCCTAAAGAAAGTACAGAGTGTACGTTATATATATAACAAAGATTTTTTTTTCATTCTCGAAAATTTCGGTTCTATCTTCCTCACCCGTCTTTACCTCCTCTAATCTTTCCTTTTTTCTGTCCATGAATTATTCATACAAACTTCCCCCCTCCCCCCCCCCCCCCCCCCACCCCTCCCCTTGCCTCCGACACAAAAACTCCCGTCAATTCGTTCTCACAACGGACTCATCCGTTGACGGAAGTGAAGTACAGTTACTTACCGATCTTTCTTATTCTTATTTGTGAATTTTCTTTCTTTCATTCTCTTCTTTGCTACTGTCTTCCTCTACGTCTTAATTCCCCCCCGCCCCCCCCCCCCCCCCCCCCGCTCCACACAGACACCACCAATCCTTCACTTCTTGATGGCTGCTGTCATATTCCACTCTTCTGTCTTTCTCTGTTTTGTACGTTTGTCAGTTTTATTTCCTCCCTGTTTTGATTTCTCGTATGGTTTTTTGTTTCTCCAACGCTATTCTTTCTTTCTTCGTTTTTTCATTCTCTGCCCAATATTTTTCCTCAACATTTCCCCGCTAATATTCTGTTTGTTGTTGTTATTTTTTTCTTCTCATGTTCATGATTTCTTTCTCTCATATGATCGTTCTCGCCTCTTCTTGGTCTCCCCCCCTCTTAGTTGCATTTGCTTGATTGTGTATTGTTTTCTTCCCTTCTGACCACCCCTGATTTCATCTTCTCATTTCTTGGTTTATGTTTCTTGTATAATGGTTGCTGGTTTCATTCTTATCTTTCCTATTAAAAAAAAATGATTTTTCTACTGTCCTTCATCTTTCTTTTTTTTTATTCTCTCTCCTCTATTTCCTTCAGGGGTTTTCCTTTTCCCTTCCCTTCTCCCTTCTATGTCTCGTTTTGAGGTTTTGTTTTTATATTGATCTTTTCGTACTTTGTTTACTGCTTTCTTTCTGTCTGTCTTGTCTTATATTTCGCTTTCTTTCTCTATTAGATAGCAAATTGGCTTCTTTTAGTTTTTCCCTTCTTCTTCTGGGCGTCGGGTTTTTTTGTTTTGTTTCGAGAGTTGGGTTTTTTTTTGTCCTTAAAGCTCTTTCTTCTTTTTCTCTTTTTTCTCTTACTTTCTCTTCAGTTTATTATTTTTCCACACCGCCCTTTTTGGACATTGCAAAAAAGGAATTGCACTTATTCGGTTCCTTCTTTGTTTTTTCTTTCCTTCCCTTACTCTTTTCTTTTACTTAAAAAAAATCTTATCCTCGTCCTTTGGTCATTTTCTGCCCAGAACCTCCTCTCTCCTTCTTTTAAGAAGAAAACACTGCAAGGAGTTTACACAACACACACCGCGCGCGAGCGGTACACACACACAACACACACACACGCGCGCGCGCGCGCGCACTCACGCAACGCACACACAGAGAGAGAGAGAGAAGAGAGAGAGAGAGAAGAGATAGAAGAGAGGAGAGAGAGAGAGAGAGAGAGAGAGAGAGGACTACAGATTTATATACCATTATGCCTTTCTCCTATCTGTTGTAAAAATCAACAATACATAAATAAATAAATGGCCGACTTGTTTAAAACGCCTTTCTTTACTGCAGCCCCCCCCCCCCCCCCCCCACACACACAATAACAAAATTATTCCTTATGCCCCTTTTGGGGTATGGAGAAGGTGAGTTAAATCAAAAACATGAAAAGGAAAACAAACAAAGCCAAACTAAAACATAAATAGCCAGTCAAATGCTGACATCTACCCCAAACAAATTACAACACAGTAGGAGATAAAACTAAAATACTTAGACAGTTGTAGAAGCATTTGTTTTCGATTAGTATAAGACAAAAATTTATCAAAAATTATAGACAGATTTAGGGAGAGAAATCTTATTTGGCAAATACGTGTTTGCGCAGAGTAAACTTAATGAACATTCCATGATAAAAAGAGCATTCATCACCTAGTTGCAGAACAAGTCCACATTATAACAAAAACCTTTCTTTCTATTGGAATAGCAAATCGACGAACTACATCAATTTAAAAAATAATGATTAGAACAACTAATCGATAATAGGGTAGCTATAAACAACATGTTAAAGCAAGAAATATATTTAACCTCCATAAAAAAACGTCAAATTTATAAAATTTGTATAAAAAAAACACACAAAAAAACAACATTTTACTAGCTATTTCAATGTCCATTAGCCACTTAGACGACAAGATCATTGCAAACAATTTTTGACATTCCCAACTTACTGTATTGTGACGTCTGTAAAAGATTGATTGCCTCCAAACGACTGTCAAAACCAGAATGTACAAGTATGTTTATTTGCACGATTAACAAGGGAGACACAGTTACTGTGCCAATTTGTGCAAATGTAAACATGAAAGAATATGAACCTAACCGACAAATTTTCAAACATTATAAATGAACCATACACCGCCCAAAATCGAATCATTTCGGACAAAAACCGTAGTTGATAAAGGGTAACGTCCTGTTTCCAACACGCATAAATCATGTTTGTCTTTTGTACTTCTTTAAGGCGAAATATATAATTTGAAAATTATAGCTAAAATTTAACAATTAATTAAAATAGTTTACGTATCTCCATATTTCACAACCATATAATACTAATAATTGAACAATCATTTATCAAACAAATCCAAAATGAGATGAAATAGTTAAATCCTATTGAACTTACCTTTATGTAATCAAATTAAACGTGCTAATGCGCTTTAATCAAAAGCGTTTTTTTCTTACATTTTGCAAAAGAACCCATTCCGATTAAAATCTACACCAAAATCATTGAAGCTAGTTACAACCCTCCCCCAAAACCCCCCCTTTTACATTTCCAAAATGAAATGTGTCCCCTTTTTATTCACCCTTGCACTGGTACAATGTCCATAATTACAGTTTTAAAGCAGCACTGACTGTTAGCTTCCTCTTATTATAAAATGATGAGCAAGGAATCTAAGAGCTTTATTGCAATCCCACTATTGTACACTGAAAAATATAATTGAGTGACATTAGCAATAACAAGACAAAAGTTTTTGACATAATACGTTATATCAGTATCCAAAGAAAGCCTAATTTTCTAATGATTAAACAACCATTGTTCTTTCAGAAATACTTCACACAGATCAAACAAACACAAAGCAAATAATACAGGAGAAAGATTCTCACTCTAGACGAACACCTTTATAATGCTCGACCAGAAAAGACTGAAACAAATAAATGCCGTTTCAAAAATACGGAAGACAGTAAAATTACTATAACATATATCATTATGACCCGTAGGATTTTGCCATTGTTTTTATAACCTTAAATGAGTGTTTGACCATAATTCAAGGCTCCACCATAATCAAAATCTTAATAATAATCAATGTAATGCACAGAACATGATTTTCTTCTTCCGACTTTGGAAATTCATCATTTAACAAATAAGTATCAATACCTGGTCCGTAGTAGAAATAGTATTCCGGCAACCAGATTGTTATCCAACAAAAACGAATAGCTGAATGAAGAAAGGTATGACAATCGTTAGTAACTAGACTGTAAGTATATAATTTACCAAACGCAACTCAGCAAAAGTTAATACCTCATATAATTGTTCGCAGACATGATTAACTAAACCATTCCTATGTACATTTGGTTTAATCACCCAACATACCAGTCATATGGAACAATCCCATAATATGAGAAACCTGATGAACAAAATAACAGAAAATTGGAACATGGTTAAAATGTGTCACTATATTAAATATGTACATTACACATGTCATCAAATCCTGTAGCTTCTCCTGTTTTTGATAATACTCAACCTCAACCAGAAATTACACACACACACACACACACAGAGAGAGAGAGAGATAGATAGAGCGAGAGAGAGAGAGAGAGAGAGATAGAGGAATGAGAGAGAGAGAGAGAGAGAGATAGTAGAGAGAGAGAGATGAGAGAAATGAGCAGCGTGGACGCTGGATCAACTCTGCAGGGGTGGAAGACAATGAGAGACCCACATTCCATCTGGGCCCGAGATCATCCACTGAAGGGGTGTGAAGACAAGGGACCCTCTGTCCAGTCTGGGCCGTAGATCGTCTCAACAGGTTGCCTCGTATCAAAGCGTTTACAGGGGAAGGGGGGGAAGGTTAGGTGAGGAGAACAAGAAGGATCTGGAAAGGGGTTCGTGATGAGAAGGGTGGGGATGGGGTGATACCTAGTGGAAGGAAGGGGGCTGAACGTGGAGTTTTTGAAGGAGAGTTTCTCTCCTGCTGGTGTTACATTCTTCATCTGTTGTTATTCTGGGACGCTATTCTATATATTAAATGATCATTTATACATTCATTTGTTAACTATTTTTTAAATTCATTGTTTAATTAATTATTTATCTTCTTGTTTTTTTTAAAATTCATTCATTCATATTTGTTTCTCTTTGCTTATTGTTCTGTTTGCGTTCTGCTTGTTAATATAGGAGAAGACTCAGTGGTCGCTATTGATATGCCATTTATTTTTTTTTTATTATTATATAATTTAACCTATTCATTCATTTTAACTATTCGTTTATTGATTTTACTATCGAGGTTTCATGCTTCCACAGACAGAGACAGCTCGGTTTGTGCGTGGCAAACGACAGATACAAGACATGAACAGCGTTGTTTGTTGGCTGTCCTGAGTATGCAACACAGCGTTTTCAGCGTTACATATGAGGAATTAAATGGATGAGCCCATCACCCTCCCAAAATCCTGGATTGCAAATGATGTGTGTGTGTGTGTGTTGGTGTTGAGTGTGTGTGTGTGTGAGTGTGTGTTGTTGTGTGTGGTGTGTATGTGTGAGTGGAAGAGTGGTGGGTGCATAAATAGTGTGTGTGTGTGAGTTGTGTGTGTTTGTGTGTGTGTGAGTGTGTGTGTGTGTTGTGTAGTGTTGTGGTGTGTCTGTGTGTGTGTGTTAGGGGCGAGAGAAGACCCGACTCAATACTCAAGACCTCAAAAACTTTACTACACAAGGATAGAGATATTTAGGCATGGCCTATTCATCCCAACTGTCCATGCTATTCTACTCATTCATCCTAAGACACACAGCACATAATTAATAATGTGTAGAAACAATGAAGAATATAGAAACATTAAAAAAATAACAATAACAATAGTAATAAGAATTTAAAAAAAAAAATTCCATTACAAAATTAACACAAACATAATACAGAGACGTATCGTGCGCGCTCACAAGCACTCACACGCCCACACATACACTCAAGCACCGCGTACACCCACACCCACTCCACCACACACCCACCCACCCACCCACACATACATACATACACAATTTCTCATCACTAATATAGAGGCAACATAAAAGTAGGGCGTTGAGACTATTATCAAAATGTTGTAGATTATTGTTCAAGTAAATGTTTATGTATTGCTGATTTGAATGACGCAGTGATTGAACATGTATTAGGCGACGGAGGAAGAATAGAACCCACTACAGAAGGACCAAAAAATGCAAAACATAGATTTAACAAATCAAATGTATGACACGTGGTAAAATGTAATTATATTGAATCATATCGCGTTATGTTTTGCCCTTTGTATAAACTCAGCAAGATATGTTTGGCGCCATGTTTGCATGGACTTTAAACCTTAGAACTGCCTTATTAAAGGACAGATGGCTCTGCCAGTGGTATCATCATTAGTTATTGGCGAATTTGCCGAGGATGATAAAACATGTCGGGAAGAATCAGCTTAATTCCCCGCCTATTGCTAGAGTATGATCTTTTTTATGTTATAATCATCCGCACCACTCCAGACAGTGGGACGCGAAAATTTAAGTTATAAAGTCAATTGGCTTCAAAAAATAATTTTCCGTGATGTGTGGTTTCAACAAAAATGAGTTTGATTTAGCAAAAACAAATTGCAGCCAACTGTTAGCAAACATGAAATATATTATGAAATGCCATTTAAAATTAACATCATGAATCACTCCTAAGACACGGTTTTCGGTAAAACCTGCTCGAGAACAAGTGTTATCATCAAACACAATTTTAGGCTCAACATAAATGCAGTCGATTTTTCTGTCACGATGCTAGGACCAAACATTATGAATTGTCGTAATAAGGACCATTCGGTTTTGGTAAGCACCATACTAAGACATCATTTATTACTTTGTTGTAACGATATTTAGTACTGACATATGTTTGTAATCACTAACAGTGAAGAGAACCTGTCGTCAGCGAACAGATTCACAATGACATCATTGTTATGAAATTGCATCGGAAGGTCATTTATAAAAAAACAGAACAAAAGAGGACCAAGGACAGAGCCCTGTGGAACCCGCCACAGCTCACAATTCCTTCAGATAATAAGAACCCGTTTCATTAAACACGCTTTGATTCCCCGTTTTTCAAGATATGACTGAAAGAAGGTGACTAACTGCCGTATTTTGAACAAATGCATTCAATTATGTTAAACTATGGTATTGTTTACATACAAGATCAAAGGGGCATATACTTAAAATCGAGGAAAAACAGTTTCAGTGAGTATTTCTTTTCGTTGAAGGCTGATAGCCATGTAACAACAGAGTCGTGTTAAGGTCCGTGTGGCATGAGTGATTTCGAGGGTGGGAGAAAAAAACGAAAGCCTGACTGAAAATGGGTTTAAACCGAAGAATGGTGAATTTCCAATATATTATGGTATAGGTGATGAGAAAATCATCTCAAGAGGTATTTCGAAAAAAAAAAGACAAAAAAAATACAACTGACAAAAAGAGATATTGGTCTAAAATGTTTAAAATCATATGGATCTCATGAGTTGGGGTAAGGGAATAACTTTTAGTCTGCCTTTTAGACGCACATGGGGAATACATTCAGAACAATTCACAAAGAATAACCAAACGTAAGGGAATCAACACTGTAAGGTAAGCAATACATGAGTATAGAAGCATTTAATGAACATTACCCCAAATTGCTTATTATTTTTAAGTTTATGAAATATAAGGAACCAACAATCATTAATAGCAAAGCAGGGGAAGCTAAATGAATCACGAGTAAACAATCGAACTTAGGCGGAAACGAATTGGAGACCAGGCTGGAATTCTCATATCGATTAAAGAATGAGACCAGGCAGCTGTTTGTACAGATTTTCAAAACCTTAAGGAAATGATAGTTGAAAGAGTTAGCAGACCACAATAGTCGCAGTATAATCTGATTTCTATCTCGACTTTACAGTTATTTCAATTAACAGCACTCCATAAAGAAGCTGTATCCTCTGTTTGCGGTTAACAGTTACCTAAAATGCCTCAGATATTGAATTTTCTAACTAGATCAGATACTCTGTATCTATCATTGCTTATTTATAATCATCAACTTATTTTTATGCCGGTTTTAAGTGCATCCCCTTAGGGTGCCAATTCTATAATAAGTTTCTTATTGTCAGCGCCAGCTTGAAGAACATCTGAGTTTTTACCCTTTTTCTATCTAAGTGTGGCATGTTTTATCAACGATTGAAGAAAGAAATTATACCAGGTAATTATACGCTTCATTTTGGATCTGTGTAATTGAGTACACTTGTAGATAAGGATCTAAGCATAATCGAGGAAAAATACAACCTTACTTGATATTTTTGAATGCATCGATATTGAATGGATTTGAGGCCCATATTCTGTTGCTTTGGAAGGTTTACAAAACAAGTACACAAACTAAGAGACAGTTTGGGTCTCTGAGCATATTGTGTTGCCCACAGTTATATTGGATACCATGGCCTTGTTTTCGTGTATATTGATCCACAATGTAGAAGATGCCTATGCGATTTCTAGTTTGGATATGAATAAGTTGATGCACCACAGAGTGTGGTGGACGCATCCCAGGCAGGAGGCTTGCCGTTATAATAACAGATTCAATGTAAAATCCCAACCAAGAAGAATGACATTTGGGAAGCTCATATAAACATCAACGGCATCATGTAATACAAAGTTTGTCATAACCAAAGTAAAGAGGCTGCTGTCTGGATCCTGTACACAAATCCAAACAATAAAGAGGGCTGAGTTTGTAGGGTTAGACCTGCAGCCACATACAATCAACATTATCAGGCTCCAGGGACACGCCGCCATTTGTACAGTTAGCGATGCTTTGATGAATATATATTCCCAAGTCCTTTATCACCAGATGATGTGCCTCGCGTCGGACAAAGTAATAGTATTTATGGATAAAGCAGTATCAGTGAAACTGGGAGTCAAGGCGAGATTCACTAAGACCAAGCAGATTACTAGAAGTTGGATTCGTATAAGAAGAAAACAGGTACATCAATGAATCTTATTTGGCAGAATGATAAAACATTTAGGTGACCAATGCGTAATCCAGAATCATTATTGAATTGCATTACAATGGTCCAAAGTAAAACAAAAACAATTCATTCTAAGCAAAGTCCTGAGCACATAAATACAAAACAAATACTGTTTAACAACAACAATTAAAAATAAAAGATCACAATTAAAAATTTCCAAAGAACACACAAACCAGAAAGCAGGGGCAAAGAAAGAGTTAATACCAAAGGACAATTCAAGTATGTGTACTGAATGTGATGAATTTAGAGACGACGATTTTGCACGTATAGACTTCCGTTAATAATTGTATAGTCCTAAGGAACACGAAAAAATCCACATAAAATCGATGTAATATGTGTGGCTGGTTTACACACCGTAACAACATTAGGAAACTAGAAGCTACAGAGTAATACAATAAAATCTACACTAGAAATGCCCGTAAGCACCTCGGGGTCAGAAAGTATACTGATAGAAACCCTAATATTCCAGAAATGAAAAGATATAACACAAAGGAAATACTTCTAAAGCAAAATACGAAATGAAGGTTACAGAATAGAGATTAAAAAAAAACAAAAACAAAAAAAACCAACTCGCATACAAATACCCAAGTCACTCTAGGTCAAGTCGCACTTGTAACTACGAGTATGGCAAGCACAATATTGCCTCGCTCCGCAATAAATAGTATTATTGCAGAATCTCCTCTGCAGAGGCAATGATCAGTCTCTTTTTCTATAAGGATTTTTTTTCTCTTTGTATTTACTTAAATACAAACACAAATGTGTCCTTATAGTACACACAGACAACAGAAACAATTTTTTCTTCAATGCAAAAAGATAATGAAATGAGAAACAAACAAAAGTTTAAAGTTACAAACAATTTTGGCAACAAACAAATACAAAAAAAGGTAAACATTGTTTCAAGGAGGAAAAAAAAAATAAAAGAAAAATAATGAGTATTGGTTTTTATTATGATGAATCGAATAGTCCTCTCAATACGAGACACGGCTACACACTCCCATTTGACGGCACATTTTGTTCTGTCCTTTTTAAACACTGATTTGGTAGCACTATTACGTATTACGTACTCACCAGTTTTTTGTTTGACTATAACAAAATGCCCAACGTTAACACATTTTGTGCACAGTGGTCTTTTTGACCACAGAGGGCAGCACTTCGAAGTCGACTGCCACCAGATTATTTTGTATATGTCAACAACACCAAATAACACACTTCTTGAGATAAAAGTAACAATCGTGCACTACATCAGACAGGCAGTCCGCCTACAGACTGTCAGCAGCCAGACAAGGAAACGAACCAACAAACAAATACACAAAGAAACACACATACACACGCACGCGCGCGTGCGTGCCGCACACAACACAGACTCACACGACACACATATACGTCACTTACGCACACTCACATACACACACGCGTGAGTGCGCGCCCGCCACACACGCATGAAGAAAACTGATAGTAGATAAGCGCTCAAAACCAATTTGATATGCGCATGCATACATAGCAAACATTGATTTAATGTGAAAGAATAATAGCATATCGCACTACAAACCGTGTGTGATTATGAAGTGGATATAAACAAGATATGCACCTCACAACCAATAGATAATGCGCACACAAGACATAGTCACAGGATATGAAATAGCAATCGTCACTACAAACCTATTTACATGAATGGATATAAACAAATGCATAGACGGTGATGAAGCAATACTAAAACGAAATATGAGGGAAGTCATACAGTTACAAAAACATTCAATTCAAATGAGGACATGGGGAGAGGAGCTGGTGTGGGATATTGCTGTTTGGCAGGAACTGAGCAGTCATTGTGTACACAACAGAAAGCAGCAAGTGGAAGTATTGGCTAGGTGGTGTTGAACTGTGACTGCAGTATTGGTATATGTGTGGTATGGTGGTGGTTTGGACGTGTAATTGTTGTTGGGTGGAGGCAGATTGCTGTATAAGTGTGAAGTGAAAGGAGTGGGCATTGGTTTTGGAGTTTGGTGGATTGTGGAATTGGTTATACGATTTAGGTAGTTGTGCTTGTGCTGGGAAAATGTAGCCAGATGATTTGTGAGTAAGCATCTGAGAGAGTGTTATGTGAGATGGTGTGTGAATGTTGTTATAGCTTCTAGTGTGTGGGTAAGGACATGGCAGGGGTGATGTGCAATGTGGGAGGAGGTTGTCAGGACACTTTTCTGTACTCTTTCACAAAGCAGTTAGTTAATTCTATGTACAGGGGAATGAACAGGAGTCCATGTGGGGTGGGGGACTTGTAAAGGTTTAGCTATTGTAGGGCGTTGAATGCCGACCAAGTATACCAAAACACACTAGCGCGAGTTATGGATTTTGTGGTGGAGTGTTTCGCTGGGGAATCACTTACATCATATAACAAGTGGACCAGTAAAGTGGTCACTTGGCTTCTTTAGTTTCAAGACGACCCAACAATGCTCTGTGTGTGTTGGGCCTGATGTCGTTGGAGTTTGGGTCACGTTGTTAACTAGTGGTGAAGATGTTGAGGCAAGGACTTTTGCAGCCATAGAAACTGAGAGAGAAGGATGAGAGAGAGAGGGATAGGAGAGAGAAGAATAGAGAAGAGATATAGGTGTGTGAGTTTGTGTGGTGAGTGTGTTGATGTGTGGTGTGTGTGATAGTGTCGCTATATGAGTGTGATAGACAGACAGACAGAGAAGAGAGAGAGAGAGAGGAGAGAGATAGATAGAGAGATATAGAAGAGAAATGCAAGTGAAGGCTTGGAGTGAGTGATTGAGTGAGTGAGTGAGTGTTTGTGTTCTGTTTGTGTGTGGTGAGAGGGGTGTAGTGGTGTGATGTGAGCGTGTGAGTGTGTGTGTGTGTTTGTGTGTGCGATTTTGTGTCAGTTTGTGTGTGTTTGTGTGAGTGTGTAGCGCACGGTCACGTGTGAGTGTGTGTGTGTGTGTGCATGTTTGCGTGCGTGCGCGCTGCGCGCGTGCGCGTGTGTTGTGTGATGTGTAATGTGTGTGTTGTGGTGTGTTGTGTGAGTGGAGTGTGTGAGTGTGAGTGTGTGTTGTGTGTGGTGATGTGTGTGTTTCTGTTCGATCGAACGTTCCTTTGTTTATACGTCATTTTCAACCATAAGTGTATATTTGACCAAAGTGTGCGTGATTGAGAGCATTCTGTCCTGGTGAGTGAGTTGTGAGTGTGTGAGAGATAAATGTGTGAGTATTTAAAACTGTGGACACTGCATTAACAGTATATGAGGTAATAGTTAAAGATACATATAAAACAAACAAAATGCAAAATACATGAAACGTGGGTGTGTGGATGTGGTCTCTCAACCGCGATGTACATATATATAAATATGTTTTTTTTATTCTACAAGGAATGACCAGATGGTGGTGGTGAATTAGGGATTCAGCAATTTTAGTAAAACCTTTGTATCAAATACTAAATTCTTCTAATGTTTACATATCCGAAACAATTTTTTATCAGTGTGTGTGTGTGGGGGGGGGGGGGGGTGGGAGTGTGCGTGTGCTTGCATTCGCGCGCGCGCGCGCCGCGCGCCGCGCCGCGCGCAGCGCCGCGCGCGCGTGCGAGTGTGTGTGGTGGTGAGAGTGTGTGTGTGTGTGTGGGTGTGTGTGTGTGTGTGTGTGCGTTTGCGAGCTTGTTTGATGTTACCTCACCCCAAATACGGCTGACACGAACACGAGGACCCGAAATATAGTCTGATGTTTGTGTGGTGCATTAACACACACCTACACTAATTGGGTTGAGGTAACAGCAATGCAGCTGATTGATTACCCCGGGAGATAAACACATTCTCTCACATTTGTAGCGTTGTGACTCTTAGCCTTTCTTTTCTTTCTTCTATCTCTTTTTTTCGCCGTTTTTTTTTCGCGATTTCCACACCTTATCCTTCTTCTCCTTCCTTTCTTCTTACTTTCCTATCATTCTTTCTTTTTCTTGGTCTTCCTTCTTTCCTTTCTTTCTTTCTTTACAGGAGGTGTCTATCGTTCATGGACTTCATTTTATATTTGTTTGGCTTTTTTTTCCGGTTTCCATTTGCTTTGTTCTTCCAAAATGATTTTTTTTTCTCTTCTTTTCCCTTTTTATTTTAGGTGACATCAGTATGGTAGTCTGCTTCCTTCTAAAAAATTTTTCTCCTTTCCTTCCTTGTTTATTTCCTTCCCCCCGTCGCTTTCATCGTTGTTGCATTCTAGCTTCCTTTTTTCTGATGTCTGTTTCTTCCTTTTGTGTCCTTCCTTTCTCTGTCCTTTTTGTTGTTGATTTTTTTTTCCTGCGTTTTTATATCCACCTTTATTCTACCTGAAGATGCCTGCTAGTTTCTCTTCATTCTCAGTCCTCATTTTTTCAAGAAAGTCTGTAGGAGGCTCACAGTGAAGACAGGCCGTTTTTTTTCCCACCACGCATCACTGTTAATTCCAAGACCTTCCTGAAAACCCGAATGGAAGCAGTGCCCGACAACAGGCACGTGCTTTAGGTGGATAGGAGGAAGGTATTGGCGTGGGTGGGGTTGGGGAGTGGGGCGAGGTGATGGAAAGAGGGCAGGGACTAGGGCGATTTGAAATTCTCTCTTCTCTCTCTCTCTACTCCTCTCGCTCTCTCACCTCTCACTCTCTCTCTCTCTCTCTCTCAGTGTGAAGTGTGTGTGTGTGTGTGTGTGGTGAGGTGGTGAGTGTGTGTGTGTGTGTGTTGTGTGTGTTCTCCCACCCTCACCCTCTCTCTCTCTCTCTCTCACTCATGTTTGATCGTTAATGCCTTGTGTAGTGTAGATTTGCTTTGTATCACACCGTGAAAATCAATGTTCCTTCTTCCCTGTGAACACAAAACCTTTTATTCTTTCGTGTTTCTTCCTTTACTTATTCATTCATGCCTTTCTATACTTTTTTGTGTCTCCCCCTTCCCAAGACATAACAGATGTCCCTTCCATCCTTCCTTTAATGCAGTTTTTTCTTATTTACTCCGCCTTACTTCTTTGAAGTTTAAATAAGCAGGGGGGTGTGGAGCACTCCATGGGGGGAAGGGATGGATGCTGGAATGTTTATTTAAATTGTGTAATGTTATATGTGATAGATGTTGTGGTTGTGATTGTACGTCGTATGGTGAAATGCTTGATTGTGATTGTGCATGTTATGTGTGTTGGAATGTTTGATTGTGATAGTGCATGGTGCGTGTGTTTGAAATATTTATTTGCGATTGTGTGTGTTGTGAATAAATGGGGTGTTGTATCGTAATCTTTATTGTGTGGTCTCTTGCGGGGCGTGTGAGGTCAGTCACTCCCTTCACTCCCACCTAGACCGATCCTGTCAGGGCAGACCTCCAGGGTCGGTCGTGACACAACCGTCTATAGAAAGTACTGTGTACTTTATAATACATAGAATTTTTTTTCTTTCTCGTAAATTCGTTCTTTCTTCTCCCGTCTTTACCTCCCTCTATCTTCCCTTTTCTGTCCATGAAATTATTCATTCAACGTCCCCCCTCCCCCCCCCCCCCCCCCACCCCTCCCCTTGCCTCCGACACTATATCTCCCGCTTTCGTTCTCACAACTGGTTCCAGCCTTTGACGATGTGAAAGTACAGTTCTTCCGATCTTTCTTTTCTTTTTGTTTTTCTTTCTTTCTTTCCTTCTCTGTGCTACTGTCTTCCTCTACGTCTTTATTCCCCCCCCCCCCCCCCCCCCCCCTCACACACACGCACACCACCTATCCTTCACTTCTTGATGGCGCTGTCATATTCCACTCTTCTGTCTCTCTCTGTTTGTTCGTTTGTCTGTTTTATTTCCTCCCAGTTTTGATTTCTCGTTTGTTTTTTGTTTCTCCACGCTTTCTTTCTTCTTCGTTTTTTTCATTCCTCAATATTTTCTCACATTTCCCCCGCTAATTTTCTGTTGTGTTGTTTTTTTTTCTTCCTTGTTCATTTCTTTCTCATATTTCGTTCTCGTCTCTCTCTGTCTCCCCTCTTAGTTGCATTTGCTTGATTGTGTATTGTTTCTTCCCTTCTGTCCACCCTGTTCATCTTCTCTTTCTTGGTTTATTTCTTGTATATGGTTGCTGGTTTCATTCTTTCTTTCTTAAAAAATATGTTCTACGTCTTTCATCTTCTTTTTTTTTCTCTCCTCTATTTCCTTCAGGGTTTTCTTTCCCTTCCCTTCTCCCTTCTATGTCTTTTTGAGTTTGTTTTTATATTGTTCTTTTCGTACTTTGTTTACTGCTTTCTTTCTGTCTGTCTGTCTTATTTCCTTTCTTTCTTCTTTTATGCAATTTGGCTTCTTTTAGTTTTCCTTCTTCTTCTGCTTCGGGTTTGTTTTGTTTTGTTTCGAGAGTTGGGTTGTTTTTTTGTCTT
Organism: Conus ventricosus; assembly: GCA_018398815.1. Taxonomy (NCBI): domain Eukaryota; kingdom Metazoa; phylum Mollusca; class Gastropoda; order Neogastropoda; family Conidae; genus Conus; species Conus ventricosus. The sequence continues at coordinate 2,120,599 of CM031600.1, forward strand.
AAAGCTCTTGCTTCTTTTATATCTTTTTCTTCTACTTTCTCTTCAGTTTTTTTCCACACCCCCTTTTTGACATTGCAAAATGGATTTGCACTTTCGTTCCTTCTTTGTTTTGTTTTCTTTCCTTCCTTACTCTTTTCTTTTACTTAAAAAAAATCTTATCCTCGTCCTGGGTCATTTTCTGAACCCTCCGCCTTCGTTTTAGAAGAAACACTGCAAGTGTTTACACACACACACGCGCGCGCGCGTACACACACACACACACACACACACGCGCGCGCGCGCGCGCACGCACGCACGCACACACAGAGAGAGAGAGAAGGAGAGAGAGAGAGAGAGAGAGAGAGAGAGAGAGAGAGAGAGAGAGAGAGAGAGAGAGTCGTCTGTTTTAATACGCTTTTCTCTCTGATCTGGTGTTAAAAATCACAAATAAATAAATAAATAAATGCCGTCTGTTTAAACGCCTTTCTTTACTGCAGCCCCCCCCCCCCCCCCCCCTCACACACAAGAACAATATTTATTCCTTTTGCCCCTTTTGGGGTATGGAGTGAAGGTGAGTTTAAAGCAATAACAGGAAAAGGAAAAACAACAAGCCAAAATAAAACATAAATTGCCAGTCAATGCTGACATAGACCAACAATTTACAACACTTGAGATAATCTAATATACTTTGACAATAGAAGCATTGTTTTCGATTAGTAGAAGAACATCATTTGACAAAAATTATAGACATATTTTGGGAGAGAAATCTTTTGGCAAATACGTGTTGCGCAGAGTAACGTAATGATGAACATTCCATGATAAAATGACATTCATCACCTATTGCAGACATGTCACATTTATAACATAACCTTTCTTCTTTTGGAATAGCAATCGACGATCTACTTCAGTTGGTAATTTATGATATAACATCTAAATTCGATAAAGGTAGCTATAAACATCTGGTAAGCTAGAAATATATTTATCCTCCTTAAACTCAAATTTATAAAATTTGTAGAAAAAAACACACACAAAAACAACATTTACTGCTAGTTTCAATGTCATGTTGCCACGTTGACGACAAGAGCATTGCAAACTATTTTTGACATTCTACTTAATGTATTGACGTCTGTAAAAGATTGATTGCTCCAAACACTGTCAAAACCAGATTGTACAAGTATGTTTTATTGCACGTTAACTAGGAGACACAGTTACTGTGCTATTGTGCAAATGTAACATGAAAGAATAGAACCTAACCGACATTTTTTCAACAGAGATTGAACCAGACCAGCCCAAAATCGAATCATTCGGACATAAACAGTAGTTGATAAAGGGTAACGTCCTGTTTCACCATAAATCATGTTTGTCTTTGTACTTCTTTTAAGCGAAATATATATTTTGAAAATTATAGCTAAAATTTATCATATTTAAATTTTCGTATCTCCATATTCACAACCATATAATAATAATAAGGAACAATCAATTTATCAAACAAATCCAAAATGAGATGAATAGGTAAATCCTTTGTACTTACCTTTTGTATCAATTTAAACGTTGCTAATGACGCTTTATCAAAAGCGTTTTTCTTACATTTTGCAAAAGAACCCATTCGATTAAAATCTACTCCTAAATATTTGAAGCTAGTGACAACATCAACTTTTTCATTTCCATAATGAAATGTGTCCTGTTTATTCACCCTTGCACTGTTACATGTCATTATTTCAGTTTTAGCAGCACTGACTGTTAGCTTCCTCTTATTATAATATGATAGCAAGGAATCTAGTGCTTTTTGCAATCCCACTTTTGTCTCTGAAAATATAATTGTGTCATTAGCATATAACAAGACAAAAAGTTTGACATAATTCGTTATATCAGTATCCAAAGAAAGCCTAATTTCTAATGATGAACACCCATTGTCTTTCAGATATCCTTCAAGATCATTCAAACACAAAGCAAATAATACAGGAGAAAGATTCTCACCTAGACGAACACCTTTATGGCTCCCAGAAAAGTCTGACAAATTGCCGTTCATAAAACGGAAGACTGTAAATTACTATACATATTCATTATGACCCGTAGGATTTTGCCATTGGTTTTTTCCTTTATGAGTTTTTGACCATAATGCATGGCTCCATACAGAATCAAAAGCTTTTTAATAATCAATGAATGCACAGTACAGCTTTTTCTTCCGACTTTGAAAGCATCTATTTAACATTTAAGTATAAATACATGGTCCGTAGTAGAATGATGTTTTCGGCAACCAGATTGATTTTCCAACAAAATCGGATTCTGTTGAAGAAAGGATGACAATCGGTAGTTCTAGACTGTAGTAATAATTTACCAACGCAACTCAGCAAAGTTATACCTCTATAATTGTCGCAGTCATGTTTACTACCTTTCCCTTTGTACATGGTTTAATCACGCCAACATTCCAGTCATATGGAACATTCCCAGAATTGAGAACTCTGTTGAACAATTTACAGAAAATTGGAACAGGTAATGGTGCACTATATTAATATGTTCAATTACACATGTCATCTATTCCTGTAGCTTTCCCTGTTTTGATATTACGCACCGCACCAGAAATTACACACACACACACACACACAGAGAGAGAGAGAGAGGAGAGAGAAGAGAGAGAAGAGAGAGAAGAGAGAGAGAGAGAGAGAGAGAGAGAGAGAGAGAGAGAGAGAGAGAAGGAAGCAGCGTGGACGCTGGATCAGCACTGCAGGGGTGTGAAGACATGGGACCCTCTGTCCATCTGGGCCGTGATCAGCACTGTAGGGGTGTGAAGACATGGGACCCTCTGTCCATCTGGGCCGTTGATCGTCTCAACAGTTTGGCCTCTTCAAACGGTGACAGGGAGGGTGGGGAAGGGTGGGGAGGAGAACAAGGGAAGGAGCTGGAAAGGGTGAGTGATGAGAAGGGGGGGGGAGGGGGAGACTAGTGGAAGGAAGGGGCTGAACGTGGAGTGGTTTGAGAGTTTCTCTCCTGCTTGGGTTCTGTCTGTCTTCTGTTGTTTATCTGGGTCGCTATTCTATTTATTTATTGATTCATTTATTCATTCATTTGTTAACTTTTTTTAAATTCATTTGTTTATTTATTTATTTATCTTCTTTTTTTTTTAAAATTCATTCATTCATTTTTGTTTCTCTTGCTTTTGTTCTGTTTGCGTTCTGCGTTAATATAGGAGAGACTCTGTGGTCGCTATTGTATCCATTTATTTTTTTTTTTATTATTATTTATTTACCTATTCATTCATTTATCTATTCGTTTATTGATTTTACTATCGTTTTCATGGCTTCCCACAGACAGTGACAGGCTCGTGGGGCGTGCATCGACAGATACATGACATGAACGACGTTGTTGTTGCTGTCTGAGTATGCATCACAGCGTTTCAGCGGGTCATTGAGGAATAAATGGATGAGCCCATCTCCTCTCCCAAAATCCTGGTGGTGAATATAGTGTGTGTGTGTGTGTGTGTGTGTGTGTGTGGTGTGTGTGTGTGTGTGTGTGTGTGTGTGTGTGTGTGTGTGTGAGAGTGTGGTGCATATAGTGTGTGTGTGTGTGTGTGTGTGTGTGTGTGTGTGTGTGTGTGTGTGTGTGTGTGGTGTGTGTGTGTGTGTCTGTGTGTGTGTGTGAGGGCGAGAGAGAGACTCAAGACTCAAGACTCAAAAACTTTACTACTCAAGGATAGAGATTTTAGGCAGGGCCTATTCTTCCAATCTGTCCTTGCTATTCTACAGCATTCATCTAAACACACTGCACATATTAATAATGGTAGAAACAATGAAGAATATAGCAACATTATAATAATAACAATAACAATAGTAATAAGAATTAAAAAAAAAAAATTCCATTACAAAATTACACAAACATAATCAGAGACGTACGTGCGCGCTCACATGCACGCACACGCCCACACATACACGCACGCACGCGTACACCCACACCCACTCACCACACACCCACCCACCCACCCACACATACATACATACACATTTTCATCAGCTAATATAGAGGCAAACATAAAAGTAGGGCGTTGAGACTATGATCAAAAGGTTAGATTTATTGTTCAAGTAAATGTTTATGTATTGCTGATTTGAAGGACGGCAGTGATTGACATTTTTGGCAGACGGAGGAAGAGAGTTCCACACAGATGGACCAAAAAATGCAAAACTAGATTTGAACAAATCAATGTGGACCGTGGTAAAATGTAATTATTTGAATCATATCGCGTTGTTGCCATTTGGATAAACTCAGCAAGATATGTTGGCGCCATGTTGCATGGACTTTAAACATTAGTACTGCCTTATTATAGATCAGTTGGCTCTGCAGTGGTAGCATCATTAGTTTTGCGAATTTGCCCGTGGTTGATAGAAACTTGTCGGAAAGAATCAGCTTAATTCCCCGCCTATGCATAGAGTTGATCTTTTTTATGTGATTTTCACCGCACCACTCCAGACAGTGGACGCATAGTTGATGTGAGAAAGGCAATGGGCTTCAAAAAATAATTTCCGGATGTGTGGTTCAACATAATGAGTTTATTGAGCAAAAACAAATTGCGAGCCAACTGTTTGCAAACATGATTTATATGTGATTGCCATTTAAAATTATCATCAAAATCACGCCTAAGACACGGTGTTCGGTAACCTGCTCGATCAAGGTTTCACTCATTTTTAGGCTCAACATAAGATGCTGTCGATTTTTCTGTCTCGATGCTAGGACCATACATTTTGTTTTGTGCGGATTAAGGACCATTCGGTTTGGTTGCACCATTCTAAGACATCATTTATACTTTGTTGTAACGATATTTGTACAGACATGATGTTTGTATCACTACAGTGAAGAGAACTGTCGTCAGCGAACAGATCACAGATGACATCATTGTGAATATGTGCATCGGTAGGTCATTTATAAAAATACAGAACAAAAGAGGTCCAAGGACAGAGCCCTGTGGAACGCCACAGCTCACTATTCCTTCAGAGGAATAAGTACCGTTTAAGTAAACACGCTGGGTCCTGTTTTCAAGATATGACTGAAAGAAGGTGACTACTGCCGGATTTTGAACATATGCAGTCATTTGTTTAATAATATGTTGTGGTCTACAAGATCAAAGGCTTTCTTAAAATCGAGGAAAACAGTTCAGTGAGTTTTCTTTCGTTGATGGCTGATAGCCATGTATCACAGAGGCGTGTTAAGGCGTGTGCATGAGTGATTTCGACGAAAGCCTGACTGAAATGGGTGGAACAGTTTGTGATTTCCATATGTTTAGTTAGGTGTTTGTGAACATGCATCTCAAGAGGTTTCGATACAACGGATAAAAGAGATATTGGTCTAAAATTGTTTAAATCAGTGAGATCTCTTGATTTGGGTAAGGGAATAACTTTTGCTGCCTTTAGACCACATGGGAAGACATTCTGATCAATACACAAATTATAAACATACGTAAGGGTATCAACAATGTAAGGTAGAGCAAGCTTGAGTATAGAAGCATTTAAGTTATCTGTACCCATTGCTTTTTTATTTTTAAGTTTTGAAATTAAGGAACCAACTTCATTAATAGCAAGCAAGGGATGCAAAAATGAATCTCTAGTATTCAATCGTTCTTGGCGAAACGATTGGAGAACAGCTGGAGTCTCATATCGATTAAAGAATGTGACACTGGCAGCTGTTTGTACTGATTCAGTTACCTGAAGGAAATGATTGTTGAAAGTGTAGCAGACCACATAGTCGCAGTATTATCTGATTTCTTTCTCGACTTGTCAGTTATTTCTTTAAACACACGCCATAATGATGCTGTATCCCTGTTTGCGTTTATCAGTTTCCTAAAATGCTCAGATTTTGATTTTCTAACTAGATCTGATACTCTGTTTCTCTGCTTTTTATATTCATCTACTTTTTTTTGGGGTTTTTAATGCATCCCTTAGTGCCATTTTTTAAATAATGTCTTTTGTCAGCCAGCTGGGAAGTACTCTGTGTTTTACCCTTTTTCTTCTAAGGGGGGCATGTTTATCAACGATTGAGAGAAAGATATTATACCAGGTATTATACGCTTCATTTGGATCTGTGTAATTGAGTACACTGTAGAAAGGAGCTAAGCATAAGTCGAGGAAAAATTCATCCTTACTGAAATTTTTGAAGCAGCGATATTGAATGGTTGTGTGGCCCTTATTCTGTTGCTTTGGAAGTTTACAAGACCAAGTACACAAAATGAGACAGTGGTCGCTGATGCTTTTGTTGCCCACTGTTATATTGGATACCATGGCTTTGTTGTTCGTGTAGATATGATCCAGCAATGTAGAAGATGCCTTTGCGATTCTATTTGGGATTATGGAATAAGCTGATGCAAGCCAAAGAGTGTGGTGGGTCGCATCCCAGCAGGCTGCCGTTTTTAACAGATCAATGTTAAAATCACCAAGAAGAATGACATTTGGATAGCTCTTATATTACATCATCCATCATGTATAAAAAGTTGTCATACCAAAGGAAAGAGGCTGCGGGATTCCTGTACACAAATCCAACTAGAAGAGGGGCTGAGTTGGAGGGTTGACCTGCAGCCACATACATTCAACATTATCAGGGTCCAGGGCACGCCGCCTTTTTGTACAGTGAGCGATGCTTTGATGAATATATATTCCAAGTCCTGTTTCACCAGAGTGATGTGCATCGCGTCGGACAAAGTTATAGTTAGTTATGGATAAAGCTGTATCAGTGAAACGGGAGTCAAGGCGAGTTTTTACTAAGACCAAGCAGATGAATAGAAGGGGATTCGTTTAGAAGAAAACAGACATCATGAATCTTATTTGGCAGATGATAAACATTTAGGTGACCAATGCGTAATCCAGTATCATTATTAATTGCATTACAATGGTCCATTGTATTAATTCTAGAGCAAAGTCCTGAGCAATAAAACAAAACAATACTGTTACAACAACAATTAAAAATATAAGATCAGCAATTATAAAATTTCCAAGAACACACAAAATCCAGAAAGCAGGGCAATGAAGTTAAGTCCAAAGGACAATTCAAGTATGTGTACTGATGTGATGATTATAGGAGACGACGATTTTGCACGTTAACTGTCGTTAATATTTGTATAGTCAAGGAACACGATAAAAGCACATAAAAGAGAGGGAATATGGGGCTGGTTTACACACCGTAACAACTTTAGGAAACTAGAAGCGAAAGAGAAGACAATAAAATCTTCACAGAATATGCCCGTAAGCTCCTCGGTCAGATAGTATACTTTTAGAAACACTTTTCTGAAATGAAAAGATATACACAAAGGAAATACTTCTAAAGCAAAATTACGATGAAGGGTACAGAAGAGAGATTAAAAAAAAACAAAAACAAAAAAAAACACTCGCATACAAATACACAAGTCACGTATAGGGCTAGTCGCACTTGTAACTACGAGTTGGCAATGCACAATATTGCCTCGCTCGCATTAAATAGTAGTTATTGCAGAAGTCTCCTGCTGCAGAGGCTTTGTTCAGTCTCTTTTCTATAAGGATTTTTTTCTCTTTGTTTTACTTAAATACAAACACAAATGTGTCCGTATAGTAACACACACAACAGAACAATCTTCAATGCAAAATGATAATGAAATGAGAAACAAACAAAAGTTAAAGTTACAAACAATTGTGCAACAACATATACAAAAAAAGGTAAACAGTGTTCAAAGGAAAAAAAAAATAAAAAAAATAATGAAATATTGGTTTATGATGATGACTCGTATAGTCTCTCAATACGAGCACGCGTCACACTCCCAGTGTCGGCACATTTTGTTCTGTCTTTTTAAACACTGAGTGGTAGCACTTCGATGACGACGCACCAGTTTTTGTTTGTCTATAACAATCCCAACGTTAACACATTTTGCTCTGTCTTTTTAACCACTGAGTGGCAGCACTTCGATGTCGACGCACCAGTTTTTGTTTGTCAACAACACCATAGAACACACTTCTTGAGATAAAAGTAACAAGTCGTGCAATACATCTGACAGGCACCCGACAGACTGCAGCAGGCCAGACAAGGAAACGAACCAACAAACAAATACACATAGATTCACACATACACACGCACGCGCGCGTGCGTGCGCGCACACATACACAGACTCACACACACACATACGCACGTACGCACACTCACATACACACACGCGTGTGTGCGCCCGCACACACGCATGTAGAAAACTATTAGATATGCGCTCAAAACAATTAGAATATGCGCATGCATACATAGCACATGGATGATGAAAATTAATAGCATATCGCACTACATACCTGTGTGATATGAAGTGATATAAACATTATGCACGCTCACAACCATTAGATATGCGCACACATACATAGCACATGGATGATGAAATAGCATATCGCACTACATACCTATGTGACATGAAGTGGATATAAACATATGCAGAGACGGTGATGAAGCAATAATATACGAAATATAGGGATGCATACAGTGACAAATTAATTCAATTCAATGAGGGCATGGGGAGAGGGGCTGGTTGGTGTTGCTGTGACAGGAACTGAGCAGTCATTGTGTTCAGCAACTGAACAGCAAGTGGATGTAGTGGGCTAGGGGGTTGTACTGACTGCTGTGGGATGTGTGTGATGGTGGGGGGTTGGAAGTGTAATGTGTTGGGTGGTGGCAGGAGTGCTGTATTGTGAAGTGTAAGGTGGGCATTGTTTGGAGTTGGTGGATTGTATGGGGTAATTAGAGGGTGGTAGTTGTGCTGTGCTGGAAATTGTAGCCAAGATGTGTTGTGAGGTTGCAGCTGAGATGTGTTTGGAGATGGTGTGTGTTGGTTGCTGCTAGTGTGTGGTTTGGACATGGCAGGGGGTGATGTGCTATGTGGGTGGAGGGTGCAGGTCCGTTTCTGTACTCTTCACATTGCTGTTTGTTATTTCTATTCACTGGGGAAGAAAAGGAGTCATGTGGGTGGGGGGACTGTAGAAGGGGTTGCTTTGTGGGCGTTGATGCCGCCCTATATCCCATACACACTGCGCGAGTTGGGATTTTGGGGAGTGTTCGCTGGGAATCACTTTCATAGTATAACTAGGTGGACTGTAAGGGGTTTCACTTGGGCGTCTTGTGTTGCAAGACGGTCCCTTCATGCTCTGTGTGTGGTGGGCCTGATGTATTTGGAGGGTTGGTCTTGTGGTTACTAGTGGGACAGATGTTGGGGCAAGGACTTTGCCCATAGGAACTGAGAGAGAGAGAGAGAGAGAGAGAGAAAAGTGAGAGGGGGAGAGAGAGGAGAGAGAGAGTGTGTGGTGTGTGTGTGTGTGTGTGTGTGTGTGTGTGTGTGTGTGTGTGCGTGTGTGTGTGTGATAGACAGACAGACAGAGAGAGAGAGAGAGAGAGAGAGGAGAGAGAGAGAGAGAGAGAGAGAGGGGGCGGGAAGGAGTGAGTGAGTGAGTGAGTGAGTGAGTGAGTGTGTGTGTCTGTGGTGTGTGTGTTGTGTGGTGTGTGTGTGTGTGTGCGTGGTGTGTGTGTGTGTGTGTGTGTGTGTGCGTGTGTGTCTGTTTGTGTGTTTGTGTGTGTGTGTGCGCACGGGCAGTGTGTGTGTGTGTGTGTGTGCGTGCGTGCGTGCGTGCGCGCGCGCGCGTGCGTGTGTTTTGTGTGTGTGTTTGTGTGTGTTGTGTGTGTGTGTGTGTGTTGTGGTGTGTGTGTGTGTGTGTGTGTGTTGTGTGTGTGTGTGTTCGTTCGTTCGTTCGTTCTTTGTTTTTACGTCTTTTCACCATAAGTGATATTGACCAAAGTGTGCGTGAGTGAGTGCATTCTGTCTGTGAGTGTGTGTGAGTGTGTAAAGAGTGTAAATGTGTGAGGTAATGTAAAACTGTGGACACTGCATTAACAGTAATGAGGTAATGTTAAAGATACATATAAAAAAACAAAATGAAAAATACAGAAACTGGGTGGGTGGGTGTGTCTCTCACCCCTGATTACATTGAAAGAAATATGTTTTTTTTATTCTACAGGAATGACCTGATGGGGGTGTGAATTAGGGATTCAGCAAATTTTTAAATAAAACCTTTGTATCATATACTAAATCTTCTATGTTTTCTTGAAACATTCTTTTTTTTCTGTGTGTTGTGTGTGGGGGGGGGGGGGGGGGGGAGTGTGCGTGTGCGTGCATGCGCGCGCGCGCGCGCGCCCCGCGCGCGCGCGCGCGCGCGCGCGCGCGTGCGTGTGTGTGGGGTGTGTGTGTGTGTGTGTGTGTGTGTGTGGTGTGTGTGTGTGTGGTGTGCGTGCGTGTGTGTGTGTTCCTCACCCCATATACGGCGACACGAACTCGAGGACCCGAAATATAGTCTGATGTTGTGTGTGCTGTACACACCGTCCGAAATGGGTTGAGGTAACAGCATGTCAGCTGATTGGTGGACCGGGAGATAAAACATTCTCTCACATTTGTAGCGTTGTGACTTTTAGCCTTTCTTTTTCTTCTTCTCTCTTTTTTCCCGTTTTTCGCGATTTCCAACCTTTCCTTCTTTTTTTCCTTTCTTTTTTTCTATCTTTCTTTCTTTCTTTCTTTCTTTCTTTTCTTTTTTCTATTCGTTCATACTTTTTTTTTTTTGTTTGCTTTTTTTCCGTTTCAATTTGCTTTGTCTTCCTAAAGTTTTTTTTTTCCTATTTCCTTCTTTTCTTTTTATTAGGTGACATCAGTATGTAGTCTGCGTTCCTTCTAAAAAATTTTCTCCTTTCCTTCCTTGTTTATTTCCCGCCTCCTGTCTTCGTTGTTGCATTCTAGCTTCCTTTTTCTGATGTCTGTTTCTTCCTTTTGTGTCCTTCCTTTCTGTCTTTTTGTTGTTGATTTTTTTTTCCTGCTTTGTTTATTTCCACGCTTTTTTTCTACCTGAAGGCCTGCTAGTTTCTCTTCATTCTCTGTCTCATTTTTTCAAGGAAAGTCTGTAGGAGGCTCAACATGAAGACAGCCGTTTTTTCCCCCTCGCTTCACTGTACTCCAAGACCTTCCTGAAAACCTGATGGAAGCAGTGCCACAACAGGCACGGTGCTTGAGGTGGAGAGGAGGAAGGAGTTGGCGTGGGTGGGGAGGGGGAGGGGGGCGAGGTGATGGAGAAGAGGGCAGGGACTGGGCGATTTTGAAATTCTCTCTCTCTCTCTCTCTCTCTCTCTCTCTCTCTCTCTCTCTCTCTCAGTGTGTGTGTGTGTGTGTGTGTGTGTGTGTGTGTGTGTGTGTGTGTGTGTGTGTGTGTGTGTGTGTGTGTCTCCCACCCTCTCTCTCTCTCTCTCTCTCTCTCTCTCTTGTTTGAGCGTTTTGCTTGTGTGTGTAGATGGCTTTGTATCACACGTGAAAATCAATGTTCCTTCTTCCCTGTGAAAACAAAACCTTTTATTCTTTCGTGTTCTTCTTTACTTATTCATTCATCCGTTCTATACGTTTTTGTCTCCCCCTTCCCAAGACATAACAGTGTCCCTTCTTCCTTTTCTTTATGCAGTTTTTTTCCTTTATTTCCTTCCCGCCTTACTTCTTTGAAGTTTAAAATAATACAATAATACGGATGCCAAGGTGTAAAAGAATGGTGATTTGACACACAGTACAAGACAGACAAGTGAATTGTGGACAAAGATGACTCGGATCATACAAACCATTGACAAACAAGAATACACTGAGCACTACTCTCCACACAGCAATCAGCAGCAGAATGTCTTTGAAACGCCTGAAGACGGTCTGTCTGTCGGAATTTGACTTTTCTGTTTTGTACTGCTCATTAATCAGCCAGCCTTACTTGACTCCATGATCTGTTTCATATCGCGTAGATTTCGGCAAAGCTACAGTCTATTTCACCTTCTTTTTTGTGTGTTCATGTACATTTCGCCTTGTTTCCGGTAAAACTACAGTCTATTTCATCTTCCTATTTGTGTGTTGATATACATTTTGCCGAGTTTCCGGTAAAGCTGCAGTCTATTTCATCTTCCTTTTGTGTGTGTGTTCATATCCATTTTGCCTAGTTTCCGGTAAAGCTACGGTCTATTCCGTTGTCTTTCCTTCTTTGTTTCCACGTCTCTTCCTTTTGAGTGCCTGCCATAACCTGCTCTTTGTCGTTCTTATTTTTTGTTGCAAGGGGAAAGAGTTTAAGGGGTCGACACACATAGCCAGTCTTTAACTTTCCCCTGTCCACTGCTGCTCCACAACCCTCGCTGAAAGCTTGACCAGCCCTTGATGGGCGTGAAGACCTGGAGCCTGGGGCGGCCATGTTGACACACACGTCTGACAGAGTTTGCCCCGAGCCGCGGGAGGGGAGGGAGCAGGCTGGATGGCTTGACGAGGGGATCGGTCAGATGAGGGTCAGAGTGTCTCTGTGCCATGCGTGACTGTGTTCCTGGATGGCTTGACGAGGGGATCGGCCAGATGAGGGTCAGAGTGTCTCTGTGCCATGCGTGACTGTGTTCCTGCTACCGCCGCCCAGGATGCTATGCTTTAACTGCGTCCGTTTCTTTGTCTGTCTGTCTGTTTTGTCCATCGGCAGAAGTGAGCAAAAACACTGGATTCTACTTCGTCCGAACTTCATCAACAGACGGAAAATGGTTCAAGAACGAAGGCATTCGATTTTGGTTCGGATCCGTGGTGCAGATTTACACAGAAAACAGATCCGGGATCGTTTAGCAAGGGTATTGGAAAAATCATGGGGCGAAAACTGCGGAACCGATTTCAGTGACAGCTAGCACAGATATGGAATGGGACTCAGGGACATAGTCTACAAGTGGAGTGGAAGGATGAAATGTACGTCCATGTGGCTGGGTGGAAGGATGAAATGTACGTCCATGTGGCTGGGTGGAAGGATGAAATGTACGTCCATGTGGCGGGGTGGAAGGATGAAATGTACGTCCATGTGGCTGGGTGGAAGGATGAAATGTACGTCCATGTGGCTGGGTGGAAGGATGAAATGTACGTCCATGTGGCGGGGTGGAAGTAATAAATGTACGTCCATGTGGCTGGGTGGAAGGATGAAATGTACGTCCATGTGGCGGGGTGGAAGTAATAAATGTACGTCCATATGGCGGGGTGGAAGGATGAAATGTACGTCCATGTGGCGGGGTGGAAGGATGAAATGTGCGTCCATGTGGCGGGGTGGAAGGATTAAATGTACGTCCATGTGGCGGGGTGGAAGGATGAAATGTACGTCCATGTGGGGGTGGAAGGATGAAATGTACGTCCATGTGGCGGGGTGGAAAGGGTGAAATGTACGTCCATGTGGCGGGGTGGAAGTAATAAATGTACGTCCATGTGGCGGGGTGAAGGATGAAATGTACGTCCATGTGGCTGGTGGAAGGATGAAATGTACGTCCATGTGGCGGGTGGAAGGATGAAATGTATGTCCATGTGGCTGGGTGGAAGGATGAAATGTACGTCCATGTGGCGGGGTGGAAGGAGAAATGTACGTCCATGTGGCGGGTGGAAGGATGAAATGTATGTCCATGTGGCGGGGTGGAAGGATGAAATGTACGTCCATGTGGCTGACGCCCGTGAGGACAAGGTGTTCCCACAGACCGGTCTGTAGTGTAGGTGCAGATCTGGACCGTAGCAGTAGCCTTCGGCTTGGTTCCGGAGGGGGGCTGTCCTCTCTCGGTTCTGGTTCCGTCTGAACTGCAGTTCACTTTGCAACACTGGGCGGCCGACGATGAGTGGTGGTATTCTTTGCCTCTTCTCCTCCAAAAGACCTGTCTTCAGGGCCACCAGGCGGCCTTCTTCACACCTTTCTCCTCCCAAAAAACCTGTCTTCAGGGCCCACCAGGCGACCTTCTCCATCTCTTCACCTCCAAAAGGCCTGTCTTCAGGGCCACCAAAGGGGGCCTTCTTCCAGCTCTTCTCCTCCAAAAGACCTGTCTTCAGGGGCCAAACCCGGCGGCCTTCTTCAGACCTCTTCTCCTCCAAAAGACCTGTCTTCAGGGCCACCAGGCGGCCTTCTTCACACCTCTTCTCCTCCCAAAAAAGCTGTCTTCAGGGCCACCAGGCGACCCTTTTCCATTCTTCACCTCCAAAAGGCCCTGTCTTCAGCCACCAGGCGGCCTTCTTCACACCTTTTCTCTTTCAAAAGAAAATGTCTTCAGGGCCCCCAGGGGGCCTTCTTTACACCTCTTCTCCATCAAAAGGCCTGTCTTCAGGGGCCCCCAGGCGGCCTTCTTCACACCTTTTCTCCTTCAAAAGAACGTCTTCAGGGCCACCAGGCGGCCTTCTTCACCTCTTCTCCTTTAAAAGGCCTGTCTTCAGGGCCACCAGGGGCTTTC
>CM031600.1:2149836-2152336 GCA_018398815.1 Conus ventricosus
GCAGACAAAGCATAATCAAAGTTGAACTTAAGAGAAGTATACTTAAGCCCTATCGCTATTTATGTGTATGAGAGAGAGAGAGAGAGAGAGAGAGAGAGAGAGAGAGAGAGAGAGAGAGAGAGAGAGACAGGGAGACAGAGAGAGAGAGAGTGAGGGAGAGAGGGAGTTTTGTGGTGTGTGTGTGTGTGTGTGTGTGTGTGTGTGTGTGTGTGTGTGTGTGTGTGTGTGTGTGTGTGTGTGTGTGTGTGTGTGTGGTGTGAGCTGGGATTTCTTTTACATGAACGATTTTTATTAACTCTTATCAATTTGTCTTTACCCCACCTACTGGACTCCTCATACCGTGCCTTTCATAATTAGAACTACCTTTTGATTTTGACACTTATTTCTGCCTAATGATGTCATTCCAATTTCTTACTTTTCACTATCGCGGAACGCCTTTGCTTCTCGTTTTGAAACATAGCTCTGACTGGAAAGAGAATATATCCTAATACGATTACGGGCATCTTGAAGGAGGGCTTTTCCCCAACGAGTTACCAGGAACCAGCACCTAGCCTGATGAGCTCCTGACACATCGAAACAGCTGTGACTTGCTGGTCCGCTGATCTCCCCTGGCGGAGGACAACTGACAGTACAGAGCGCTCACAGGGGAAAGCCATTTACCCCCCCCCTCCCCTCTCCTCTCCACCCTTTCCCTCGAGCACAGTCTGTCATTTAAGATAACAAATTGATATCAGAGCGGATTTGCGATCTTTTTTTGCTTCACTTTCTTTGGTTGAAATTGAACGACAGATTTTAGTATTACTGTCATCGTTATCCTCTCTCCTCTCTCTCTCTCTCTCTCTCTCTCTCTCTCTCTCTCTCTCTCTCTCTCTCTCTTCTCTCTCTCTCCTCTCTCTCTCTCTCCTCTCTCTCTCTCTCTCTTGTTTGAGCGTTTTGCTTGTGTGTGTAGATGGCTTTGTATCACACGTGAAAATCAATGTTCTTTCTTCCCTGTGAAAACAAAAATCTTTTATTCTTTCGTGTTCTTCTTTACTTATTCATTAGTAACTTAGTATTTCCGGCTATACTATTTTCTGTAAACCAGCAGTTAAGTTTTCAAAACAAGGAAGACATTCTGGTGGAGTTATATGTCTCATCAAAACTGAACTTACACCCTATGTCCATGAAATCAAGACAGACTCCCCAAATATTCTTTATTTTTGGTTGATAAGAGTGTTTTTGGCTTTATGGAAGATGTGTTATATGTATGTACTTATATTCCAACTGAGGGTTCGCCATATTACACTTATTTTGATGTTGAAAATGGTATTAGTGAGCGTGAACGATGTCTTTTTGATTCTCTACTTGAGTTTGAGGATGTGCATGTAATTCTGTCAGGCGATTTGAATAGTAGGACTTCTGACATTTGTCCAGATATCTTTGATGAAAATGATGTTTATGATCACCTTGTTTATGATTGTTCTTTTTCTGCTAAAGGCATGAGGAAGTCTGCAGACAAGTGTATAAATAATCATGGAAGATATTTGTTAAATATGTGCACAACCTTTGGATTGTGGATTCTAAATGGCACATGTAATGGGGATGCTGACGGCAACTATACGTTCATATCAGAAGCAGGATGTAGCGTTAATGATTACTTCTTCTGTCTAAGGAATTGTTTTTTCGGTTTTGCGTCTTCATGTGAAATGGTGATCTCAGAGAGAATAGAATCAGATCATTTGCCTATCGAATTAAATTTCAGATTTTCTGAAAGAAAAACCAGACCGCAAGTAAATCCCACAGAAATAGACCAGGTCATTGAAAAGTTTGTCTGGAACAACGATTTATGGTCAGTCTATACTCAGAAAATGACATCAGATGAAACACTGTTGGTACTTGATCGTGCCACAAACTTAATTGATCATGATTTCAGTGGTGCTTTGCATCTGTTTAATGACTGGATTAAAAGGCAAGCAAGTTGTATGAAAAAGAGAATTAATCTAACAAAGTATGATAAAAACAGTGATTGGTATGATAAAGAATGTAGGTTAAGCAAAGCTAAGGCAAAAGGGCTGCTTTCTATTCTTAGCAAAACGAGAAGAAAGGAAGACAGTGATGCCTACCGCATAGCAAGAAGAGAACACAAACATCTGATAAAGAGAAAAGAAAAACAGTATCACGATATGTTGGTAGACAGACTTATTTCATCAGTGAACAATCAGAGAGAATTGTGGGAAACTGTGCGTAAAATATCCTTTAAATTAAAAGAAAACGTGTTCAAAATAGTCTAACAGACGATGACTGGTTCAAACATTTTAAAGATTTGCT
The DNA here is from genome assembly GCA_018398815.1 of Conus ventricosus. Taxonomy (NCBI): domain Eukaryota; kingdom Metazoa; phylum Mollusca; class Gastropoda; order Neogastropoda; family Conidae; genus Conus; species Conus ventricosus. The sequence continues at coordinate 2,152,144 of CM031600.1, forward strand.
TGAATTAGAAGTAACAACAGATGTTACTAATTCATATAGAAATTGCAATGATATCGTTGAGGAGGAAATTAGTTTTATAAACCGTCCAATAACAAATGAAGTTATACTAGGTGTAAATAGGTTAAAAAATGGAAAAGCTGCCGGACCGGATGAAATTATTGGTGAGTTGTTGAAGTATGGTGGGGACCGAGTT
>CM031600.1:2173847-2176347 GCA_018398815.1 Conus ventricosus
GCTGCTCTCCCCTCCCCCTGCTACTACTAATGGTACTGCCTCTTTTTCTACTGTTGCTGTTGCTGCTGCTGCTGCTGCTGCTTACTACTACTACTACTACTACTACTACTACTACTACTACTACTACTGCTGCTGCTGCTGCTGCTGCTGTTGCTGCTGGTACTACTACAACTATTACTGCTACTACTACTACTGTTTTTGCTACTGCTGCTGGTACTACTACTGCTACTACTACTGCTGCTGCTACTGCTACTGCTTCTGCTGCTGCTATTACTATTACTACTACTACTACTGCTGCTGCTGCTGCTGCTGCTACGACGACGACTACTACTGCTGCTACTGCTACCATTACTACTACTACTGCTGCTGCGACGACGACTACTACTGCTGCTACTGCTACCATTACTACTACTACTGCTGCTGCTGCCACTACCTCAAAACGGGACGATGGTGTGACCTCCAGGTTCCTGATATGGTACAGACCTCCAGGTCCCTGATGTGGTACAGACCTCCAGGTCCCTGATATCGTACAGACCTCCAGGTCCCTGATATCGTACAGACCTCCAGGTCCCTGATATCGTACAGACCTCCAGGTCCCTGATATCGCACAGACCTCCAGGTCCCTGATATCATACAGACCTCCAGGTCCCTGATATCGCACAGACCTCCAGGTCCCTGATATCGCACAGACCTCCAGGTCCCTGATATGGTACAGACCTCCAGGTCCCTGATATCGTACAGACCTCCAGGTCCCTGATATCGTACAGACCTCCAGGTCCCTGATATCGCACAGACCTCCAGGTCCCTGATATCATACAGACCTCCAGGTCCCTGATATCGCACAGATCTCCAGGTCCCTGATATCATACAGACCTCCAGGTCCCTGATATGGTACAGACCTCCAGGTCCCTGATATGGTACAGACCTCCAGGTCCCTGATATCGTACAGACCTCCAGGTCCCTGATATCGCACAGACCTCCAGGTCCCTGATATCATACAGACCTCCAGGTCCTGATATCGCACAGACCTCCAGGTCCCTGATATCATACAGACCTCCACGTCCCTGATATGGTACAGACCTCCAGGTCCCTGATATGGTACAGACCTCCAGGTCCCTGATATCGTACAGGCACAAAGTGTATAGTAGGCTGTCAGGCAACGGGGTCACACAACAGACGTGTGCCAAACCTACGACAGAAGCGTGCAGCGCACACATCACAACGCTGAATGAGACAGAGCCTGGCATTCCCAGACTATCACCACACCACCACCACCACCACACCACCCTGTTGTACACGACCAGGCAGAGGCAGCAGCGAGCAAGCACAAGTGATGGTGGTGGAGGTGAATGGAAGTTTGGAAAGGGGGGGTGGAGGGTGGGAGAAGGGTGGGGGTGCAAGGCTGGGAGAGGTGGGTGAGGAACGTGGGGGGGGGGGAGAGGGGCGGACGGTGTGGATAATGGCTACAACGATTATGAAGGATGCAAAGGGGGTGAGAGTGGGGGAGGGAAGGAGAAGAGGTTGGGGTTGGGGGGTGTTCAAATGTTTTACGTGGTCTTGAAGATCAAACACATCTGGGACTTTGCTTTTATGTTTTATGAGGGGGGGAGGGAGGGAGGGAGGGTGGGATGGGGTGGGAGTTGAACTGGCCTGAGCCAAGATGCAGTGTTGTCGAGACGAAAGTGTGCATTGTCTTTCAGGGAGAGGAGAAAGAGAGGGAGGTGGGTAGGGGTGGGGAGGGGGGGGGGGGTCTATTGGGAGAGTACAGAGGAAAGAAAGAGACAGACAGACAGACAGACAGAGACAGAGATAGACAGAGAGCGAGAGAGAGAGAGACAGAGAGAGAGAAAGACAGAGAATGAGAGAGAGAGAGACAGAGACATAGAGAGACACGGAGAGAGAGAAGAGAGAGAGAGGAGAGAGAGAGAGAGAGAGAGACGAGAGAGGAGAGAGAGAGAGAGGAGAGAAGAGAGAGAGAGAGGGGAGAGAGAGAGAGAGAGAGAGAGAGAGAGGGGAGAACTCGAACTCGAACTCGAATCTTTAATGAGGGTGAATAGATAAGCTGGAAGCTTTTTTTACACTATGCCCTCAAAATAACAACATATGAAAAGGAACAATTAAATCAATTTGACAAAATTAAACACAGCAATAAGAAAAACAAAACAAAAACAAAACATTTTTTATATAAAGAAAATAGTAAGAAATCTCATTATAACATATTACACCCCACACACACACACACACCACACACACACACACACACACACACACACACACACACACACACACACACAACACACACACACACACACGCACGCACGCACGCACGCACACACACACACACACACACACACACACCCACACACACACAACCCCACACACACACACACACACACACACACATGCAAAACTAAACATATGTAAACATCGACAGGCATACATAAACATTTCCTAAGTCAATCATGTCATAATAGCTATAGCCCAGCCGACCACGAAGGCC
>CM031600.1:2180461-2198705 GCA_018398815.1 Conus ventricosus
CCCAGGGGGGGGTTTTTCATCTCCCCACCGGGGCCCCCAGGAACCCCCCGGGGTTTAATTTATTGGGGGAGGGGGGGGGGTGTTTTCCCCCAAAAGTTTTTGGATAATTAGGGGAGTATTTCAGTGTGGGGGTTTCATCTGGCCCCTGTCAGCCTTCCTGCCCCAGGTCATCTCCCTGTCAGCCTGCCCCACAGTGCCCCCCAAATCTTGCCGTCAGAGCTGCTGCCGTCTGTTCCCCTTGCCGGGCCACCGCCACGCTGGTGTGGGTGCATAGTCACTGCACGGGCCAGGCAGAAAATGTTCTGATCGTGGATTTTGAATCTCGCTAACAAAAACACTGGATGCCAGGTATTGAAACCCCTTATTTGCAAAACTGTGAACGGATGCTTTTGTTTAACTTTGTCGGCTTTCCCTTAAAAATTTAAAATCAGCAATTTTTTTTCCCCCTAGTGAAGTGGTTTGGGTGAAAATTGTGGAAACAATTTTTTTTGGTACCCAAGTTGCGCTTCATCTAACGGTGGCCCCCCAAAATTTCAAAACTAACTCTTTATTTTAAAAATGACTTATTGGAACAAAAGGAAAATTTTAAATGGGAGTATCAGTAAACAGGGACAATAAAAAGTGGTTAATTTTTACTCCTTGGAGTTTTTGCACATCTCGCTTTAAACGCTCCCGCTTACGCACCAAATCTTCTAGACAAATCCCAACCACACACACACACACACACCCCACCCACCACCACACCCACACCCCAACACACCCCACAAAAGGACGGAGGAGACAGAGACACAGAGAGGGGAGGGGACAAAAGAGAGACAGAGGCCCCCAAGCGACAAGACAAGACAGAGAGGAGGAGGAGGGAAAGCAGGACAGAGAGAAGAGACAGAGACAGAAGAAGGAAAGGGGAAGGAGAGACGAGACAAAGCAGAGGGGGGGAGCAGAGAAAGGGGAGGAGGAAAGACGAGGAAGAGAGGGGGAGACAAAGAAGGGAAAAAAAAGCAGGAGAGAGAGAGAGAGGGAGGAGAGACAGACGGGGCAGGAAAGAGGGACAGGGAGGGAGACAGAGAGAGACAGGGAGGAGACAGAGAAAAAGCAGAGGGAGAGAGAGGAGGAAGAAGGGGAACAGGAGAGCCCGAGACAAAAACAGGAAGAGAGGAAGAGAGACAGACGAGAGACAGTAGAAAGAGAGGAGGGGAGAGAGAGAGAGAGAGGAGAGAGAGGGAGAAGGGAGGGGAAAAGGAGAGAGAGGGAGAGAGAGCATGAGACTTTCCCCTTTTAAAGGATTAAAACTTGCCCATAATTCCCCCCGTTATGTTCCTCGCAAAAAAGCCAGAGAAAGACGAACTGATCAATTTTATTAATTTTTTAAAAGCTTGATGTGGGTGAACAAAACACCACAAACAAAACACAACACAACACTCCCCCAAACCCACACACACAGCACACACCCCCCTTCCCCCCCTCTCCTTTTCTTTAAAACCCCAACACAAAAAACCCCACACACCACCACACACCCAACACACACCCACCACAAAACCACCCCACACCCAAAACACTCACTGTCTTTCCTTTCTCTCCCTTTCTCTCTCTCCCCCCCTTTTTTCTCCCTCTCTTCTCTCCTCTCTCTTTCTCTCTCCTTCCGCCCAAGCACCCGCCCTGTTGTCAGGGCAATAAGTTTATTGCACCCTGATGTATAGCGTCCCTTTTCACCCCCCCTCCCCGCCCAAAACCTGCCCCCTCCGCTTTCATCGTGTGAGAAGTAAAAATTTTCATTTGAAACCATCCATCGTTTTTGTTTGGCTGCCCCCCTTTGAAAAAACGGGGTTTGTGGTGTTTCTTTTTGCAATCCCGTTAAGATAAGTAAGTGTGTTAGATGCGTGGTGTTTGATGTGTTTACAATTCTGACTTATGTTTGTGTTTAAATTGTTCGATTTGTGTCTACCGCTTTACCCTTTAAAGTGAAACCTTTTTTTGGGTGTTTGTTTTGGAATTTAAAAACCCTGTTAGCTTTGTTTGTTCACCGGTGTACCATGCCTCATGAACTTGTATCGGCAAAATTTTTCCGAAAATGAAACAAAAATTGTTTAAAAGGGGGTTTAAAGGAGATAATGCATTTTTCCCCCCCCCCTTTTTTTTTCGGTGTGTGTGTGTGTGTGTGGTTTGTGTGGGTGTGTGTGGTGGGTGGGTGTGTGGTGTGTGTGTGTGTGCGTGTGTGTGTGTGGTTTTTTGTATTTGGTGTCTGTACAAAAAATTTTTTTTACTTCAAAAACAAAAAAAAAACTTTTAAAAAAAGTTCTTAAAAATGGGATTCCAAATTTAAGAAGATTTGAAAACAGACATAAGAGCTGCGACCCTAAATTAAATTTATTCTGTTAAGTAAGTAAACATGAATTCCCGAAATATTTTTTTACCTGCTTGAAAAAAATGGCGAGAAAAAAAAAGAGAGGAGAGGAGGGTAGAGAGGGGGAAGAGAGAGGAGAGAGAAGAGGGAGGGAGGGGAGAGAGGGGAACCAATCATTTCTTTTGGAAAAGTGTTTATTGGCGACCCATCAAAACAAAAAAAACAAAGGGGAGCCCTTAAAGACATTCTGTTCCTCTGTGGGGAAAAAAGAATTTGAAAGAATAGAAGAATACAGAAAAGTGTTAAGCAAGGATCCTAGATGAGATGTCTTATGAAAAAGGGAAAAAGTTTTTCATAAAAGAAAAAGCACTTGTTTTTATAGGGATCGTTCCTCAAGTTGAAGGTCTTTGGGGGATTTCCATCGCTTTGTGTTGGAAAAATTGAATTTTTGATGTGGTGGACGAGCGCCAAATTGATGAACAAAAAAATTATGTTTTGGAGTTCATGTTTTGGGGGGCGAAAGTTTTCAAAGAAAAAACAAAGTTTTTGTGAAAAAAAAAAGATTTGGATATTGACTTTGTCCCTTTGGGGGGGAAATGGATTTTTGAAGTCATGAAAAGAGCGTGACGGTGATGGTGGTGAAAAGGTTTAGGAGGGCTTTTATGCTGGGCAGGACTGGTGGTGCGTGACCAGAGTGTAGAGTCTTTTATTTACATGGAGAGTGACGATTAGTGGGAAAGTGTGAGAGTCTTCATGCAGGGCGTGACTGCATGGTGCGGCAAGAGTGTAGGGGAGTTTTTTATGACATCGGCGTGCCCGAATAGTGCGTGAACCGAGGTGGATCTTTATGAAACGGGTGTGGTGGGGGTGACACAGGTGTGAGGTTTTATGCATCGGCAGTGCCTGAATGTGGTGAAAGAGTGTAGGAGTCTTTCATGACATGAGCGTGATGGCTGGTGGTGCACAGAGGGTAAAGGGCTTTGACATGGGCGTGAGATTTGGGGGTTTAAACAAAGCCAAAAGACCTTCAGGGAAAAATTGACTTTACTTATGCCTTTGGCCGAGGAAAAGGCCCCGCGCATCCTCCAAAGCACGCGATTCTGGGAGGTCTCCGTACTGGGCCCAGTCATTCCGGTGGCCTTTCCCTCACGTCGACATCCCGGCCAAGCTGTTTTGGTGACCCCCCTTTCGCTTCCTTGTGGTTCAACCCCCAGCTGGTGGGTTTCGTGGATACGGGGTTCCCTGGTGTGGGATCCCCCCCCCTTTTTTGTTTCTTTATCTCAGTTTCAATTTTGGGGTTGTTCATCCTGTCCCCAATTTTTCGTGGAGGATTCGGCCTTTTTTGTTGAGGGTTTCTGAGCTCTATTGTGAATGTTGTGCTTGTTGGTGTTGGTCTTGGTTACCCCCCTGTTTCTGAAACCTAGAGAAGAAAAAGCTTCAGTTTTTGTTGAAAATCGGGTCTTGTTGCGAGTGGGGGCTGTTGTTCCGACTGGGCGGGGTTAAAGGGTGCTTCTTTGTTGTTCGGCTTTGATGCTTCGTCTGCTCCCCCCCCCCATCTTTTCTGATACATGCCAGGTAAACAAATTTTAACTTCCTTGATGTTTCTTTGGGAAGTGCACGGATTTGCTGTTTGTTGTTTACCCCCTGACCCCCTGTCTTCCGATGTTGATTTGGATCCAGTCTTCCCGCTTCTTCTGCAACACGACATGCTTCTCTTGTGCATCTTGCTGCTTGTGGGAGAGGAGGCTGAGTCGTCCGCGAAGTCCAGGTTCCTCCACCTGTTTCGTGAAGGTCCACGGATACCTGTCCTCCGGCTGCTGTGGACGTCTCATGCCCCCGTCAATCCCCATCAGGAGATTGTCGGTGAAAGAAACAACCCTGACGGACGCTGGTTTGTACAGAAAAGGGTTCGTCAGCTTCCCATCGTGGATGACTTGGCAGGTGGCATCTTCGTATAGTTGTTGGATGATGGTGACGAATTTTGGGGTGGAAAGCCGTTTGGGTACATCAGTTTCCAGGGTGACGCCTCTGTCGCCTGTCAAAGGCCTCCGAAAGTCGCCCAAAACTGTGTACAGGGGGGTCTGCCACTCTAGGGACTGCTCGGTGAGATCCGCAGTGTCGCATATGGTCCGTCATGATCTTCTTGGGGGGAAGCCTGCCGTTCTTCCGAAGTGTCTGTCAAGGGGGGGTCTTCAATCTCTCTAGGTGATTCTTGTCAATACTTTCCCGGGAGGGACGCAGCATGCTTCATCTCCCGTTGTTGCAGGATGACAAAGGGCCCCCTTTTTTCGGCAGCTTTACAAGGTGGCCTTTCTTCAGTCTTCTGGTATCTCTCCCGTTCCCAGATCTTGTGTAGGGGTGGGTTGTAGCGTCTCAGTCGAAATCTGGATGTCTGCCTTTAGTGCTTTGGGTGGTATGCCATCAGGACCCGCGCTTGCCTGACTTGGGAACGTGATGGCTTTGGTGATCTCTGTCTTGGTTTGGGGGGGTTAGTATTGATAAAAGGAGCTCTGTTGGTGGGGGGATGTCCGGCGGGATGTGGTGCGGGTTTGTTGGTTTTTTTGAAGTGTCACCCCATCTTGCTCCGGTTTTTTGCTGAGGGCTTTCTTTCTTGCCCTTGACGGGGGCTGGGATTTTCCGGTGTTCCCAGGGTTTTTGGTGATTTTTGTAAGTTTTATGTTTTTTTGGCCCGCTGCAGTCTTGTTTTCGTCGTCCTCGATAAATTTTTCTTTGTCTTTTTTTGCCTTTTTTTTCCCCCCTTTCGGTTTATCTCCAGTAGCGTGCCTGTAGTTCTTGTTTCTCTTCTTGATTTGGTCGGTTGTCTTGTCTTTCAGAGTTTTTGTCGCGATCAGTGCCCTGTCTCCGTTTTTAAACTTTTTTATGTTTCCTTGTCTTCTTCCCTGGGACTTTTTTGTGTTTTTTTTTCCGCCCTCCCAAGACGTGCCTTGCTCTTCTATGTTTTTGGCAGGGGGAAGGCGCATAAATTTGTTCCTAAGCTCTCCTTAAATTCTTCTGCTTTTTTTTTCTTTTTTAGGCTGTGTGCTTTTAAATTGTCGAGGGTCTCCCTGCCTGGCAGTGTGGTTTCTTTTTGGGTCTTGAGTACTGCCACAAACCAGATGGGATTGATGCTGCGTCGCCCCGCGCTCCCCCTGATTTTTGCGGTCCCCCGCCTTTCTGCGATGGAAAATTTGTGGTCAGTCTGGTTCCGGTCTTCCCGTTGGGGAAATCCATGGGGGTTTGTGAATGGTTTATGGGAAATGAGTGCCCCCGGTCCCCAGGTGTTAAAGGTACAAAAACTTTTGGGAAGGGTCGCCATTTTCTTTGTTCCCCAACACCTTTGTCTCCCCATGAGGAGTTCTCTGTCTGTGTTGTTGATCCCATTTTTGCTTCGGGTTTCCCCAGGGGGATTTAAAGTTTTCCCTTTGGTTTTTTGTCCAGGGTTGTTTGGATTTGCTCATAGAATTTTCTTTGCCTCTATTTTCTCCCGTGTTTGTAGGAGGTAGCAGCAGGTTGTGATTTCCCTCCCCTTTTGGGTTTGAACCTTGCAGTGAGGTCCTTGGTGCACTGTTTTCCCAGAACAGAGTGCTCGCGTTGCCTCGGGTGTAAACATCGCCCTTCTGTGCAGTGTGGCGGGCCCTTTTTCCCGCCCCGGTAGATGGGGTGTCCCGCTGTATGTTTTGTCTGTCTTTTCCCTGCCCACTGTCTGCACAAAAGTATCTTCGTTGTTTTTGCTTTTACCACTTGAGCCTTTTCCGGTTCTACAGGGTTTTCTGATGTTCCAGGTCCTTCCTGGGTTTTGGGTTTTTGGTGTCGGGGTTCGGCATGGTTTCCCCAAAAGGCTTTCCCAGCTGCGTGGGGTTCTAAAGAGGGGTTTCCTAACCATGGTTTTCGATTTGTCTTTGGGTGTCTGTAAAGGCTAGGTTTTTTTTTAAGGTGGTTGTTAGCCCAATTAAAAATCCCCAACCTGGGGGGGGTAGTGGTGTATTCGTCTGTCTCCCCCTTTGCCTGTCGGCTTGGGGGCCCTTCGGGCGGTTCCCCCGCCAGCTACTCTCAGGTCACGAGCACGCGCCCCAACCCAAACAAGGTTGATCTTGAGGGCTTCAGGGAAAGGGGGAAAAAAAAAATAAAAAAAAAATGGAAGGAAAATCTGAGGCGGATGGAAGAAACGGACCTATTCCCTTTGGAAAACTGGTCAGATGCTGGGAGGGCAAAAATTTACAAATGGAAAAAACGAATCATAAATGAATAGGAGGCGCAAAAACATTGGTGGCTTCGTTCCTTCCCCTTTTTGCAATTGTATAAGAAGTAAAAAAAAATATAAACCCAGTAAGATAATGGGGATACTGTGCTGTTTGCTGCCGAAAGATGATATAATGGAGAGGAGAGAGAGAGAGGGAGGAGGAGAGGAGAGAGGAGAGGGAGAGAGGGGGGGGAAAGAGGAGAGAGGAAGAGAGAGAGGGGAGAGAATTAAATCATTGATTTTTTAATGGGCATGGTAACTCCTCATTCATATTCGTCTTTAAGTCGTTTCCTTTTAGAGAATGTGGGTAAAAAAACCAGTAAAACCCCAGTCCCCCGCAGCCAACCCCTTGGGGAAAGTGACGTTCAGAAATCGGTTCAGGAAAAACGGTAATCTGGAAATGCGAAGTGCCGGATAAGTTTGCGTTTTGGATATTATTGGGTTTTAAAGTAGTGGGAAAAGCAAAACCCTTCATGTGACAGAAGTTCAGCCCCGATCTATACAATCCCTTTCTTTAATCGTGGAAACAAAAACATGGGTGCTACGAAGGGAGGGGCACGCTCGACAAAGTGTTTGTTAAATGACCATTTCGAATGTTAAAACCATCAATGAATCGTAAGCCGCAGTCTTTCCGGGTCGTCGAAGCAAGTCCAGACCCCGGGACGCACACGGATTTTTTGGTGAAAAAAATGCCATTTTACAATTTGGTCCTGTTTCTTTGCCTTGATCCAGCTCTTTACAAAAAAGAAAAATGGTCATATTTGTCGTGCCAGCTTCCCCAAGTTAAAATTGTAACTTTTAGAAGAATTTCCCGTGTCACAAATTTGTACATTTTTCGGTTCCGGAAAACAGAAACAAAATTTTAAATTTGTGGCTGCGCTTTCCTAGGCTTCTGGTTTTAAATCCTTGCACCCCTTTTCCCTGTCGGGTCTTGCTTTACTTTTTTGGGAATTAGCTGTTCTTATCTGTCTACATGGAAATCGTGGAACGGCGGAACTCTCTTTTGGACTTTTGCTTCGGTCGATTTTCAAATGTTCCTGATTCCGTCGCAGGAAAGGGTAACGGCAGGGAAGCACTCCAACCAGCACACAACGTGCGCGCGCGGCGCCCCGCACGCACCCCCCACAAAACAACACACCACAACACACACACACCCAACCCCCAAACACCCCAACACACACCCACACGCACGCACGCAGCCGCACGCACGCACCCCGCACGCACGCACGAGCACGCCGGCCCACGGCCGCCGCCCCCGGCACGCACGCAGCCGCCGCAGCCCCCCGCACGCCGCCGCCGCCCCCGCACGCAGCACGCACGCAGCACGCACGCCCACCACCACACCCCCCCAACCCACACACCCCACACACCCCAAAATTTCGAAGTGTTGCCTTTTTCAATTCACATGCAACTTTAAACATACCGTTAAATGGCCTGTAAAATTAAATTTTGTTTTGTAAAGTGTTTTGTTTTTAACCTGGGAAAATGCGTCCTAGGGCGCATGCCCCGCGAGGAGGCGCCTGTTTTTTATTTATTTTTTTTTGGTTCCCCCTTTAATTCATTTTTGTACTTTTTTTTATTTTTAATTTTTTTATTCATCAGTGCTGTGATTTTTAATAATCAGCACGTTGGGGGTTGGTGTTTATGTTAAATTTTTTTTTTTAAGAAATTGTGTTTAAGCTTTTCAGGAAAGGGGTGTGTCTTATTTGGTTTTAAAGATGGTAGGGCGTGTTTTTCCCTCGGTTTCTTTAAAAAACTTTCTCTTTTTCTTGCTTTTGTTCTTGTTAAAAACAACTGTATCCCAGTAACAGTTTTATTTTGGTTTTAGATGTAGATGTAGCGCCTTTGTTCCCTTTTTGCGGTTATTAAAACTTTGGCAACCGAACCCTTTTGCCTCTTGTGTACACCGTGCTGGCATGTTTCACGTCGATTTTAGGCCCGATTTGAACCCCCGATTTCTTTATTCAGAATTTTGTCGGTGATAGAAAATTGTTTTAAAAAAGGGTTAGACATAGAGGAGTTAAATTTGGCTCTTAACTCTTCGGGAGTTTTGGCTCAACCCTGGCCGTCCACCGAGTAAAAAATTCATGCGGAGCTGCAATTTGGGGTCCATGGAAACATAAAGAGTTTCGTGACGTTTTCAAACTGGTATCCACCAAAAGTTGTTTTTAAATTCGTGTTTTGAAACATATGTAAAAGTATTTCTTGGACGTGTTTTACCTGCAAGTTCCCCAAATTTAGTTCGGCTTTTTTAAGACTTATTGAAAATTGCGTTAGAGGCAACGGTTTGGTCTTATTTCACCCGACGGTTCCCAAAAAGAAAATCTTAAATTTTGTCCCAATTTTTTTCCAACCCCGATTTTAAAATGATAAAAATCCCTATCATAAAATTTTCAACCCAATTCAAAACATCGAAGGAAAAAACAAAAATTTAAAAGCTAGTTGTAAATTTCAATCACTAAAGAAAGGGAAGAACTCAGTAATTTGTACGGAAAAAAACATGATGTTGTGATTGGAACGGAAATTGCTAGAAACTAAAAATCCGCAGGAGTTTAATGGGGGTTTTTGTTTTATAGATTGGAAAAAGAAGTGGGGAGCTTTTTGCCTTCGGAAGAAACCCCGCCCGTGAGGTTTTAATCAAAGGGAAAAAAAAGTTGAAGTATTTGTGGATTAATTTTAAAAAAAAAAGAGACCTGTCATTGTTGGTCGCATCCCGGGCTCCGGCTAGTGAAATGTTGTTCCTATTTGCGGAAATTTTGCATTTTTTTGGCCATAGGAAGGGAGTATATGAATTTGGGGGAGGAATTTAACTTTCCCCCATATCGCTGGGTGAGATGTTTTTTGTAATCAATATTTAAAAAATTTTCTCGTTTTTTTTTACATCAGGACCCTTGGTTAGGCAGTCGTTGAAAAACCAACCCCGTGGCAATGTTTCTTGGGTTTACTTTTTACCAAAATTTTCAGGCGCTTTGGGCATCCGTAATTATTTCAGGCCCGGATGGGCCATGTAAATTGTTGAGAGAACTTTCAATTGTTCAAAGAAAACCCCCCCAAAAGTCCTCAGATTGGAAAAAAGCGATTTTCAAAATTACGCGGGAATTTTTGTTTAGTGTTTTTTTTGAGGCCCCCGGTGCTAAAGATAATGTCAAGCCCCTTTTGGGAAAGGATTTAAAAACTAATTGGAATTTATTGGATGACACATACCAAATAAAATAATTAGCAAGAAAAACAGCCATGGATTACTACAAAAACCAAAAGTTTTTTGGAAGGAAAATCGGTTTTAAGAAATTGAAATACCCTAATTTAGAAAAATTTTGATTAGGTATAAACATATTAAAAGAAGGTGTCGAGGAAGCAGGCTTTCCATCCAATTTGTTAAATTTGATGTTTTAGAGGGGGTATCCCAAAAAATTATGGTTTCGTAAGGTGTAAAAGGGCAGGACAATTTGGGATTCCAGACCTGAGAAATAATCAGAATAAAAAAAATACGGGGCCGAAGGAAAAGCAAAAAAATTTCTAAAAGATCAGTTTTTTCGGTTTTCAAATCCCAATTTTTATTTAAGTTCATAAAAGGGTGTGTAAGCCCCCTGCAAAATATCAAAGTAAGAAAAGCGGGTTTTTAAGTTACTGACCAACATCAAAGAAAATAAAGTATGGGTTTATGGCATTTTCCTGGCAAGCTCTTAAAATTATGTGCCGTGATTGACTGAGGGATACCAAATCCCTTTCCAAGCTTTATGGCAAGGGGAGTAAAACCCGATGGGGGGCGAGATGCTAGCATTTTCCCCTTTTTTAAAAGGGGGACAAAAAAAAAAGCAGGAACTAAGACCTGTATTTTACACCTACCAGCAAAATTATTGAACTATAAAACATGTTGCATAAGGACCCTCTTGGGCAATTTTGCTTTTAAAATAAGCCCCGCATGTTTTAGAAAGGGAAGGGGTTGTGTGGCTCAATTTAAAACAATTTAAAGATTTTAATAACTTCTTAAAAACCGACAGCAAATAGAGCATTTTTTAGACTTTTCTAAAAACCTTTGTAAAATTGCCCCTGAAGGCCTGTACTTAAATTGAAAACACGGCTTGGCGGTTTTTTTTTTTTAAAAAATGGGGGTCGTCACCCCTTGTAAAACCCGTCTTGTCCGTGTCCCCCAGGGAAAAGTTGGGGCCCCGTTTTTTTTTAAATTATAAAATGACAAAAGTAGAAAATCTCTTTCCTGGAAAAAACTGTAAGGCTTTTTGTAGATGACAGCTTAGTATATAGAACAATCAGAAGCAAGAATGATACACGCATTCTACAAGAAGATCTAAACGCTTTACAAGATGGGAAAGAATTTTGGAAAATGGAATTTTATCCCCAAAAGTCCCAAAGTGTTGGTATATGAAATAAACGCTCACCAACTAGTTCAAAATACTCTATTCCCCAATACTGTTCTTAAAGAAACCAATGCTGCAAAATATTTAGGCGTGATTATAGATGTCGTCTCAAAGGGAAAAAGAACATTACAATTTAGTAGTAAGAAAGCAAACAAATCTTAGTTTTCTTATACAGGAACATCAACGACTCCCCCCAAAAGGTTAAGGACGACTGCTATAAAACACTGGTTGGACCAGTACTGGAATATGGTTGCTCAGTCTGGGATCCTTACAATCTAAAGGACATTGATAACTTCGAAAAGATTCAAAAGAGAGCCCAGTTCGTAAAAGGGAACCATATCAGGGAAAAAAGGGGAATACAGGAAGAACTTGAGGAAATTTAAAGAATGGGAAACCCCCTAAAAGAGAGAAGAGCCTTATTAAACTTAATCCCTCTTTAAAAGGGTTTAGAGCTAAAGTAATTGTATCCCAATGGAACAACCAGTATTTAAAAAAAAGTAGCACCAGGAGTGGCGGTCAATCTTCTGCCATACCGCACAAATATTGACAGCATTTACATTCGTTTTCCTAGTTCTGTACGGCTGTGGAACCACTGCCGGGTGCCATCAAGTTGCCACAATGCCGTTCTTTTAAAAAAAAAATTTGATAAGACAATCTTGAGATCTGGATGTTGATTGACTTTTCTTTTAAATTCACATATATTTTATGGTTACCTAGACTTAATTTTGCTTTTAACTTTTTAAATTCATGTGCGACCCCTTTTTGCCAATTGTGCTCCAGGGGCCAACAGGCTGAGTCGCATTATCTTTTTTATTAAATGCGCGCTGGTGACCTACTTATTTTTGAGGCACAGCTTTTAAGGAAAAAGAAGAAGAAATACTTATGAGATCAAGGGGTAGCCACGGGTCTGTAAATGGTAAGGGGGTTTAGAAAGATTGAAATTGTACCAAACAAGATTGACCTGGGGAAATAGACTACAACTACCATCGGGCAGCAGTACCTGTGAAACTCTGTTGTCAGTTTTTGAGTCGATATGGAGCAAGAGAAAGGGATACAGAAGTTTAACCATTGTGTCGGGGAATGAAACATGGATGTCACAAGTTTAACTAGTCATCACACGTGACTTTTTTTGATTTGCAGGCGAAAATTTTCGATGTATTGATAAAACTATTTGAGAACACTTCAATATCAGGATTGGCTTTCAATGTCTGTTCAAATGTTACTGTTTTGTTGTCGGGCAGCCCCTTGGGTCGTGAACTAATGATTCAAACATTATTGCAGTCGTAACAAATACATTTAAAAAAAAAGATTTTGTGTATGTGTGTGTGTGTGTGTGTGTGTGTGTGTGTGTGTGTGTGTGTGTGTGTGTGTGTGTGTGTGGGTGTGTGTGTGTGTCCCAACATTCCATTAATCCCAAGTATGTCATAACGACACAGGAATGAGTTGCCACAGGACTGTGGGCCACCCCCATCTTGAAAAGCTTCTAGTCAAGAGTGGCAACTTTCTGTTCTGATTTTTTTCCCTTCTTCGCCGGGCGAACCCCAACCTGTAAAAATGTCCCTTTAAAAAATTTAAAACGTTGATTGTGGACACTCAAAGGAGAAAGAAAACGGGTGTTGCGCAGTCAGGTGTTTGCCCCATGGTAACTGTAGTCTCTAGGAAACGCTTTGTAATTTCTCTCATTTTTTAAGCACCCCTCAGCAAACCGATATATCTGTAGTTCCATAAAACATCAAACACTGACGTGAGTGAACCGACAAACTAGATATATCTGTAGTCCCATGAAACATCAACACTGACGTAAGTTAACACGACAAACTAGATTTATCTGTAGTCCCATGAAACTCAAACACTGACGTGAAATTAACACGACAAACCAGATTTATCTGTAGTCCCATGACACATCAAACACTGACGTGAGTTAACAGGACAAACCAGATTTATCTGTAGTCCATGAAACCCTCAAACCTGACGTTTAGTTAACAGGACAAACCGATTTTTCGTTTGTCCCATGAAACATAAAACCTGACATGAGTTAACAGGACAAACCAGATTTATCTGTATTCCCATGAAACATAAAACCCCTTACGTGAGTTAACAGGACAAACCAGATTTATCTGAGTCCCCGAAACAATCAAACACTGACGTGAGTTAACAGGACAAACCAGGTTTATCTGTAGTCCCATGAAACATCAAACACTGACGTGAGTTAACAGGACAAACCAGATTTATCTGTAGTCCCATGACACATCAAACACTGACGTGAGTTAACAGGACAACACCGATTTATCTGTAGTCCCATGAAACATCAAACACTGACGTGAGTTAACAGGACAAACCAGATTTATCTGTAGTCCCATGGAAAGCATCAAACCTGACGTGGTTAACAGGCAAACCAGATTTATCTGTAAATCCCATGAAACATCAAACACTGCGTGAGTTTAACACGACAAACTAGATATACTGTAGTCCCATGAAACATCCAACACTGACGTGAGTTAACACGACAAACTAGATATTCTGTAACCATGAAACATCAAACACTGACGTGAGTTAACAGGACAAACTAGATTTTATCTGTAGTCCATGAAAACATCAACACTGACGTGAGTTAACACGACAAAGTTCAGCCTCAGCACGACCCGCACACTTGGTGACCCGGGAGATTGAAACCCTTTCGTATACTGCACTTCGTCTGCTACCTGTCATAAGGACTGGAAGCTGCATTCTTTTGATAAGAGCATGTGTTCTGAACCGTGGCTGCACAGTCTGCAACGAAAACTAGAATAAGGACCTTACCCTCATGCACGACAAATTGATATTCGTGGACTCGGTTACATATCTAAATTGGATCCCCGACAAACCCTTTTCCCATTGGGAACGGTAGCGCACACTAGTTCCCGTGCGAGAGATACGTTTGTTTTCCCAACAGACAACAACAGAAAAACCCGAAACGATTGCTGAATATCCTTATTTTCACCCAGGGTAGACGCAGGCGTTTATAACTCTTTTTCTTATGTTACTAAACGAATGTATACATTTTTTCCCAGAGCAAGATTAAGTTTGTATGATTGACAGAAAGTGAACGTTTTTGCTGCTACCTCTGAGCAGGAGCTGATGTGTTAGTAAATCACAGTGTCAGGAAGCATATGACCTGCCAAAAGAACAGAACTGAACGATCAAAATGTGTAAATGGGAAAATAACTATATCCACTTTAATTCAATAAAAAAAACAAACAAAACTAGTGGCTGAAAAGTGTCACAAAAAGCCCACTCTTCACGTTAGTCAACATCTATGTATGTTCATTTAGCTAAAAACAACGAATAGATTAAAAGTTTTACAAAAAAAGTCATTCTGCACACCAGTCAGTGTCTCTATTTCATTAAATATGAGCCAACAATATCTTCAACATTTCACACAGGAATCATTCTGCACATCCAACATCTAGGTTTCATTTAATACCAAACAGCAGATTAGCATTCAAAACTTGACAACACACACGTTATCCTGCACAGTAGGAAATATCTTGTTCCCATTCAATATGCAACAACAAAGTAGATTAGTGGCATGTGATAGGTGTCATTGTCAAGGGAGTAACGTGACTTTTTCATAACAGTCTGAGTTTTTTTGTCGTCTTCGTGAAGGTCAGGTTGCCAACAAATCTTTACAGACATCATAATCTAAAAAAGGGAAATCCAGGAGCAGGGGGACTGCTGTGTGACTTTCACTGTGCAGGTTACGTGCAAAACACCAGGCATGGGGCAGTGTGTCCCACGTTCACCGCTGGAGATGAGCTTTTGTCACTCTGACCCCCCCCCTGACCACGTGATCTTTTCCAGTATCCCAAGGGAGGAGTTCGGGAGCCTGACTCTGATTTGGGCTATTGTTGGGCAGAGGGGTTGATCAACGACACCATGAAACATATGGTGCCAGACATGGCTGCGTCTTATCTCCCCCCGATGACCCCCCAGTTCCCAAATTATTGAAAATACGTCTATGTCCATTCGTCACAGGACGTGTGTCAAAGATTTACAAATATTACGGATACAGACTTCGATTCTCATTCCACTTGGAAAATGAAAAACTGAAACAGATTGGAGTCGCAGATTTACGTTACGAGGAAAACAGGGAATTGTTCCATATTCTCCAAGTCAGATCTGGAGCATATTTTCCCTGTGACCTGGTTCCCAGTGTGCCGAGTCTGAAGATGGGCTCATTGCTCTACACCTCTGACACATGTGGACTGAAAAAGGTGTCTGCTTCTTCAGTATCATTTGTGTTCCGTTGTGTACGCATTACATGTCTTGTTAAACTGTCAAATGGGAACACTGGAAGGATGAAAAAAAGTCAATCCTACTGTGTGACTAAATGAACGACTGACTGTCCTGATGCCCAAAGTGCCTTCAATTGTGATTTTGAACCCCACGTTTTCTGGTGCTGGAACTGCTTAAAATCTTGTTTGGCAGAGTGCAATGTTTCTTCATTGGTCCAGCATTGCACGACATATTAAAGCTTCCATCACTGGTACACCATGTGTTCATTTTTGTACCTGTTGATTTGTTTCGATTGTCGTGTTCAACCTACAAGCCCATCTTGCGTGAAGTGAATGAAGATAAGTGATTGCTCGTCATTTTCCTTGTCCTGAGTGTTTTGCGTTTGCCTGAAGAAGTCAAGGGGTCGAAACGCGTCGTATTTTGTCTTGTGATTCGTTTGTCCCACGTTTTCTTGGCCGTTCGCAAATTAATGACATTTAGACTTGTTTTGATTTCCGGGCCCGCAGTTCTCACTTTGCAAATAATTCAACCTTGTTTTGCACCTTTTTACCGTACTGTTGATAGGTAGTGGTAAGTTCTCTGACTTGTTCTGGAACTGTGGTCAGTTCTATGACTTGCTTGGAATGGACACTCTCGCCCGCACACGTCTGTACTGTTGATAGGTAATGGTAAGTTCTGTGACTCTCGCCGCACACGTCTGTACTGTTGATAGGTAATGGTAAGATCTGTGACTCTCGCCGCCACACGTCTTACTGTTGATAGGTAATGGTAAGTCCCCGTGACTCTCGCCCGCATAGTCTGTACTGTTGATAGGGAATGGTAAGATCTGTGACTCTCGCCCGCATACGTCTGTACTGTTGATAGGTAATGGTAAGTTCTGTGACTAGTTCTGGAACTGGACACTGTCGCCCTCACACGTCTGTCTGTTGATAGGTAATGGTAAGTTCTGTGACTAGTTCTGGAACTGGACACTGTCGCCCCCACGTCTGTACTGTTGATAGGTAATGGTAAGTTCTGTGACTGTTGTGGAACTGGACACTGTCGCCCCCACACGTCTGAAGTAGAACAGAACTCGTCAGCTCTAAATCTCAGCTCATCTACGAGAAGACAAACTCTGACTTTCATTTTGTTTCCAATGTGTTTATTTATTTGATTTTATATTTGGCTTGCTTTATACCTAACTTCTAGGTGTGGCTGTTGCTGTTTTTGTTTGTGTCTGTATTCTTGTTGAAAAACAAGAAAGCAAAGAAAGATGGTAAAAAGACTATAGTGCCTTCAAAGACAAATTGACTTAGCTGCCCTTCAAAAACAATTGACTATAGCTGCCCTTTAAAAACAAATTTACCATAGCTGCCCTTCAAAAACAATTGACTTAGTGCCCTTCAAAAACTATTGACTATAGCTGCCCTTCAAAAACAGTTGGACTATGCTGCCCTTCAAAGACAACTGACTATAGCTTGCCTTCAAAAACTATTGACTATAGCTGCCTTAAAAAACTAATTGACTATAGCTGCCCTTCAAAAACAATTGACTATAGCTGCCCTTCAAAAACAGTTGACTATAGCTGCCCTTCAAAGACAATTGACTATAGCTGCCCTTCAAAAACTATTGACTATAGCTGCCCTTCAAAAACTATTGACTATAGCTGCCTTCAAAAACTATTGACTATAGCTGCCTTCAAAAACAATTCGCAAATAACCAAAACCATGTCAGTTTGCATTCGGTTCCATTTTTGGATAATTGTTGTGGCCACGTAGAGTCAACGGAAAATTATATAGAAGCATAAGGAGTATGTATAGAGACGTAAAGGCTTAAATAAGACGCAGAACAAAACTATCAGGTTTTGTGAATTGCACAAGTTGGATAAAGCAAGGCGATGTTGCAACCCAGTTTCATTTTCATGTTTCTTTATAAGCTCCATTAGAAATATACAAAAAAATGGTTAAAGTAAAAAAAGCAAAAAACCTGACTTTATGTCACTCGTGTTCCCCAGCAGTGGGAGAACCTTCATCCAGGTCAACGTCTTGTACAGATCACTACTGACCACTGGGCAAGGCAGTGAGACACTTGACGCTGGCTGGAAACCTTACTTGAACGTGATCACACAAACACGGCTGTACGGACATACAATCACTGATAAACATATTCATTACTATCAAAAACAAACACCTCAAAACGGATTGACATTCATACACACACTAATTATAGAACACAAAAAAACGCACAGCTTCTAGGGTTACTCAAACAGAATGATAACAATAAGCATGCAGTGATTACTCCCCCCCCCCCCCCCCCCCACCACCCCACATCACAAGAGACGCAACAGACAACACACACACACACACACACACACACACACACACACACACACACACACACACACAAACACACGCACACACACGCACACGCACACACACACACACACCACACACACACGCACACCACACACCACACACACACACACTAATGGGATTCACTGTCCTCACTCATCACACGCTCACGCTTCCGTCAAGAAGGGGTATTGAAATATTCGGAGAGTTCAAAAAAATGAAATTATCCTTTTCTGTGCCCCCCCCCCCCCCCTCCCACACACACACTTTCTTTCAATCCTCATTCTCCTATGCATCTTTCATTTTTTCTGTCTGAAACATTTGCTCCACTTTCTCTTTAAAATCTCCTGTGTCCCTTACGTAGTTCTCGGGTTCTGAGCAGTGTTTTGTCTGTGTGTCTGTCCGGTGGCTGTTTTGCATGACAGGACTCTGTTCTTTGCCCAGAGTTGACACTGGTGTCATTGTGTATTTGCCGTAGTGACCGGTGTCATGTTGCTATGACCGTAGTGATGGGTGTTCTGATTCTATATTGCCGTATATGGACACGTGTCTTCCGAATGCTTATGACCAGTGTGGACACCTTGTCATCTGACGTATGCCGTTGACATGGGTGTCATCCCGATTTGTATTTGAAGTTTGGCCGGTGTATCTGATATGCTGTATTTGACCTGTCACGGTTTGT
>CM031600.1:2217205-2222205 GCA_018398815.1 Conus ventricosus
AGTCCACTCATCAAAAGTACAATACTCCTTCGTCAGAAGTCCGCTCATCAAAAGTACAATACTCGTTCATCAAGTCCACTCATCAAAAGTACAATACTCGTTCATCAAGTCCACTCATCAAAAGTACAATACTCGTTCATCAAGTCCACTCATCAAAAGTACAATACTCCTTCGTCAGAAGTCCGCTCATCAAAAGTACAATACTCGTTCATCAAGTCCACTCATCAAAAGTACAATACTCGTTCATCAAGTCCACTCATCAAAAGTACAATACTCGTTCATCAAGTCCACTCATCAAAAGTACAATACTCCTTCGTCAGAAGTCCACTCATCGACTGTACGCGCTCCAGAAGGTGTTGATGCTTTGTCAACAACCTACAATTCATCCGCTCCAGAAGGTGTTGATGTCTTGTCAACAGCCTGCAATTCATCCGCTACAGAAGGTGTTGATGTCTTGTCAACAACCTACAATTCATCCGCTCCAGAAGGTGTTGATGTCTTGTCAACAACCTACAATTCATCCACTCCAGGTGTTGATGTCTTGTCAACAACCTACAATTCATCCGCTCCAGAAGGTGTTGATGTCTTGTCAACAACCTACAATTCATCCGCTGCAGAAGGTGTTGATGTTTTGTCAACAGCCTACAATTCATCCGCTCCAGAAGGTGTTGATGTCTTGTCAACAACCTACAATTCATCCGCTCCAGAAGGTGTTGATGTCTTGTCAACAACCTACAATTCATCCGCTCCAGAAGGTGTTGATGTTTTGTCAACAACCTACAATTCATCCGCTCCAGAAGGTGTTGATGTCTTGTCAACAGCCTACAATTCATCCGCTCCAGAAGGTGTTGATGTCTTGTCAACAGCCTGCAATTCATCCGCTACAGAAGGTGTTGATGTCTTGTCAACAACCTACAATTCATCCGCTCCAGAAGGTGTTGATGTCTTGTCAACAACCTACAATTCATCCGCTGCAGAAGGTGTTGATGTCTTGTCAACAGCCCACAATTCATCCACTCCAGAAGGTGTTGATGTCTTGTCAACAACCTACAATTCATCCGCTACAGAAGGTGTTGATGTCTTGTCAACAACCTACAATTCATCCGCTCCAGAACGTGTTGATGTCTTGTCAACAACCTACAATTCATCCGCTCCAGAAGGTGTTGATGTCTTGTCAACAACCTACAATTCATCCGCTGCAGAAGGTGTTGATGTTTTGTCAACAGCCTACAATTCATCCGCTCCAGAAGGTGTTGATGTCTTGTCAACAACCTACAATTCATCCGCTCCAGAAGGTGTTGATGTCTTGTCAACAACCTACAATTCATCCGCTCCAGAAGGTGTTGATGTCTTGTCAACAGCCTGCAATTCATCCGCTACAGAAGGTGTTGATGTCTTGTCAACAACCTACAATTCATCCGCTCCAGAAGGTGTTGATGTCTTGTCAACAACCTACAATTCATCCACTCCAGGTGTTGATGTCTTGTCAACAACCTACAATTCATCCACTCCAGAAGGTGTTGATGTCTTGTCAACAACCTACAATTCATCCGCTCCAGAAGGTGTTGATGTCTTGTAAACAGCCTGCAATTCATCCGCTCCAGAAGGTGTTGATGTCTTGTCAACAACCTACAATTCATCCGCTCCAGAAGGTGTTGATGTTTTGTCAACAACCTACAATTCATCCGCTTCAGAAGGTGTTGATGTCTTGTCAACAGCCTACAATTCATCCACTCCAGAAGGTGTTGATGTCTTGTAAACAGCCTGCAATTCATCCGCTACAGAAGGTGTTGATGTCTTGTCAACAACCTACAATTCATCCGCTCCAGA
The DNA here is from genome assembly GCA_018398815.1 of Conus ventricosus. Lineage (NCBI taxonomy): Eukaryota > Metazoa > Mollusca > Gastropoda > Neogastropoda > Conidae > Conus > Conus ventricosus. Next base: position 2,219,036 of record CM031600.1, read on the forward strand.
AGGTGTTGATGTCTTGTCAACAACCTACAATTCATCCACTCCAGGTGTTGATGTCTTGTCAACAACCTACAATTCATCCGCTCCAGAAGGTGTTGATGTCTTGTCAACAACCTACAATTCATCCGCTGCAGAAGGTGTTGATGTTTTGTCAACAGCCTACAATTCATCCGCTCCAGAAGGTGTTGATGTCTTGTCAACAACCTACAATTCATCCGCTCCAGAAGATGTTGATGTCTTGTCAACAACCTACAATTCATCCGCTCCAGAAGGTGTTGATGTCTTGTCAACAACCTACAATTCATCCGCTCCAGGTGTTGATGTCTTGTCAACAACCTACAATTCATCCGCTCTAGAAGGTGTTGATGTCTTACCAACAGCCTACAATTCATCCGCTCCAGAAGGTGTTGATGTCTTCTCAACAGCCCACAATTCATCCGCTCCAGAAGGTGTTGATGTCTTGTCAACAACCTACAATTCATCCGCTCCAGAAGGTGTTCATGTCTTGTCAACAACCCACAATTCATCCGCTCCAGAAGGTGTTGGTGTTTTGTCAACAACCTACAATTCATCCGTGAAGTGGAATGATGACATTTACACCAAGACAACTGAAAATAAAGAAGAAAACTCCAGGTTTCTAAAGGTTCATCGGGCAGTTTGACGACCCAGACGATGTTCAAGGTTTCTGCTTTGCCTAAGCAGCAGTGACTACGAGTTTTATGAAACAGGCGTCACGAAGGAAGGATTCGGATACGTAAATAACGATTTTCGTCCCTTTTCACTATGACACCGTTAAGTACCGGACCACCTCATCATATGTCTCTCTGCAACTCACCGTGAAGTAGCGGACCACCCCATCATATGTCTCTCTGCAACTCACCGTGAAGTAGCGGACCACCTCATCATATGTCTCTCTGCAACTCAGGAAGCATGAGATCCCCCTGGACTCTCACAGGTCATGAGCTGGACTTGGCCAAAAAGTCATCCCCGATGTCACAGCATGCTCTGAACTGGCAAAATTTAGTGTCACTGTGCCAACGTACCCACCCTATGTGTCAGGGAGGTGGACATGTGTCTTTGTCACTGTGCCAACGTACCCACCCTATGTGTCAGGGAGGTGGACATGTGTCTTTGTCACTGTGCAAACGTGCCCACCCTATGTGTCAGGGAGCTGGACATGTGTCTTTGTCACTATGCAAACATGCCCACCCTATGTGTCAGAGAGGTGGACATGGGAATGTGTCTTTGTCACTGTGCAAACGTACCCACCCTATGTGTCAGGGAGGTGGACATGTGCCTTTGTCACTGTGCAAACGTACCCACACTATGTGTCAGGGAGGTGGACATGTGCCTTTGGCACTGTGCAAACGTACCCACCCTATGTGTCAGGGAGGTGGACATGGGCGTGTGCCCTTTGTCCCTCGTGGGAAGTCTCTGAACCGTGCCCCAGAATCACTCAACGGAGAACTATTTTGAAACAGGGCGGGGAGTGGTTTTGGTTCAGGTCCTGAATTATTGCCCCTAACACGCCCCCCCCCCCCCCCCCCCCCCTCCCTTCCCTCTTCAAATCCAGGTTCGATGTGCTTTTTTGACTGATAACGTTTCTCGTTTGGGACACTTTACAAGATTTGGAGAGAGTTCATTTAGGAACGAAGAGTCGGTCAATCTGGATTGCACCTCCCCCCCCCCCCCCCCCCCCCCCCCCCCCCGAGGTGTCAGTTTGGCCACGTGCGTTTTCTCATTCAGCGGGAACTAATTTCAGGCGCGGAGTGATTACTGAGCGTGGCGTCGGCCTTGGTCAGAATCGGAAGATTCTTCTGGGGGCAGACATGAACTGCTCCGCACCAGGGTCAATTACAGCCAGGGTCAATTACAGACATGTCTTCACTCTTGCTTGAGCAGCCGTTGAACGTGCCCGCGTTTCCCGTACAGAGTCCTGCATTTCACGTTGTTCGGGCTTTGCTGACCTTGTTGAAATATGCTGTCAGGATTTGCTCTGAAACTATTCACAATATTTGGACCTCATAAAGGTCTTCCTCAGGGGACTTTAAGACACGAATCAATATATAAGCTAATCAAGCTACGAATCGAGAAATTATTCTCAATATTTGAACCTCATAAAGGTTTTCCTCAGGGGACTTTAAGACAAGAATCAATATGTATACTAATCAAACTACGAATCCAGCCAGTCAATTAATTTCAAATGTTGTTGTCTCGTTCGTCATGTCTTTAGATGGATTCCCCCATCTCCTCGACAAAGGTGGCAGTACGTCGCAGGTCCTCCAGTCCTCCGTAGAGCTTCCGGGCCACTGGTACTGGGTCGGGCCAGGTTTTCTCTCGAAGCGCTTGGTGGAGCGGGCAGGACTGCAGCAGATGTTCTGTTGTCTGGCTGCCTGTTCTGCAGGGGCACTGCTCTGTGTTGCCGATGCGGGGTTTAGAAAATAGGTGGTGTTTCAGGCGGTTGTGGCCTGTCCTGAGCCTGAAGATGACTACCTGCTCTCGTCGAGTCAGCAGGTAGTACGGGTCTGCTCTGTTGGGGCGTGGATGCTGCTGCTTCCACTTGTTCTGCAGCTTGGCCTTGATGATGGTCCTGGATTCGGTGTAGCTGGTAGATCTGTCCATCTGCTCCTTTGTAGTGCCCTCCTTTGCCAAGGAGTCAGCAGTCTCATTGCCGAGCACACTGCAGTGGGAGGGAATCATCACTGAGGCTTCCTCATGACAGGAAATGATATGAATTTAACTAATAGAACAACCCGGCGACATACCAGTTTGAAAACCAAACAAACCATAATGCAAGAAAGACATATCATGGCTAAATCTTGGAGACGCTCTCACACGAACTTTTGAAATTTTGGACGATACTCATCATTGATATGCTCCAGTCAGACACGCGGGAGATACGAGGTCAGAAACATTACTCTCTCTCTCTCTCTCTCTCTTCTCTCTCCCTCTCTCTCTCTCTCTCTCTCTCTCTCTCTCTCTCTCTCCCCCCTCTCTCTCTCTCTCTCTCTCTCCTCTCTCTCTCTCTCTCTCTCTCTCTCTCTCTCTCTCTCTCTATCTCTGTACTTTGGATCCAATTCCTGTATCAGGGGAACTCCGCCGGCGCCGCACCTTCCTCTCTGTCTCAGTGTGTTTGTCGGTCGATCCGTCGGTCTCTATTCACAGTCATGCTG
>CM031600.1:2227205-2237205 GCA_018398815.1 Conus ventricosus
GGTCAGGAAATTTGAGCAACACTCTCAGAAACGCATCCATTAAGTGGATGAAACTCGACTGTGTGGTCCCAGTCTTCCCAACTGAGTCCGCAGCAAACTCAACTCTGGGTAAGAGCCGGTCGGGGCAGAAAAACCCACATGACTCTGATGGGATTCGAACCCACGACCTCCCAGCCGGGAGTCCGCGACGCTAACCACTTCGCCACGGCGGCTGGTTTATATTGATTAAGTTAATAATATACAATAAGGTCATCATTCAAATCCTGTCCAGTAGTAACATTTACATTTACATGAGAGAGAGAGAGAGAGAGAGAGAGAGAGAGAGAGAGAGAGAGAGAGAGAGAGAGAGAGAGAGAGAGAGAGAGAGAGAGAGAGAGAGAGAGAGAGAGAGAGAGAGAAAGAGAGAGAGAGAGAGAGAGAGAGAGAGAGAGAGAGAGACTTTGACACTTTGATATTTTATCGTCATTACCAAAGAGGTCTTTTGACAAGGGGGAAGAGGTAACAGAACAACAACATTTCCCTCTTCCTTTCCTGCAAACAAATAGTACACATTTATTCCTAGTGTGCACCAAATCAAAGGTTAAAAACAAATTCATAACATTTCCTTATGCCCTCACGCACAGGAGTAATGCAATTAGAAAAAAACACACACACACAAAAACAACAACACCAGACTGACTCGACCATCCACTCAATCAAATGATGACAATGTATCTTACTGATCTCTTCCACTTGCGATGAATGATAATATTCATTCAGATATCTCTTAAAATGCATTATCTTAAATTTCACTATCCTCCATCTGTCTAATTTTCAATGCTTCTGCGATGAATTTCGCAACTGATTTAACTACAAGTTCATCATCTGATGATAACACGACAGCAACATTTTGTCTTTTCGCTATATCTAACTGGAAAAGTGAACAATTTGTCCGCACTTCATTATAAGCAGTACAGTGGAACAGAAAGTGTTCTTCGTCATCAATAATGTGTCTACATGCAGGACAAGGAGATTCTGTGGATGTTTCACATTCAAACCATCTTTTGTTCGCATTAAAACCTAAAGTTCTGAACCTAAATCTTGCGTAATTTATTCTGTGTCATCTATCTGTTATGACATTCAGAAACTTTTCAGAATGAAACACATTCTTAAATGAGAAAAACCAGCGATATTTTTCTTTACTTTCCATATCTGAGTGCCAATTCTGTTTAAAAGAACAAATAAGCCTGTCTTTAAATTCCGCAATAAACTGTTGCTCACTCCCTACTTCCTGGGCCATCCACACTATTCCAAAACCCTGTTCTGAAAGGACTTTCTTTACTTTATGAGCCCAGTTTTCTTTACCTTTTTCCATTTCTAAAAGCATCATATCATAGGCTTGCCTGCTAAAACGGGACTGGGGTAGCTTCAAGATCTTCAACCAGTACTTAATACATTTCACAAATGTACTTATGTACAAAGGGTACCTGCCCATCTCTCCATAAAAACGGTGTTGGATGAATGAATAGGCACTTGAAGGAAACGCTTCATAGCATACGTATGTACTTTTTCCATCATCGAATTTTCATGTAAGCCCCAAATTTCAGCTGCATATGTAAGAAGAGGTTTTATCTGTGTATCAAACATTTTCCAAAATATACTACAGTCTGTACAATTCAGTTTTCTCAGGGATTTCAGAATTTCAATAGACCTTTTTTCCCTTTTCTTAGAGATTGTTCCCATGCATAGTGGAAAGTTAATTTTGTTAAAATATATCATTCCAAGATATTTATATGAATTAACTACTTGAACGTCTGCATTTCCATAAGACCATTTTTCACACACTGATAGGTGGCCACCCATTCTAAAGACCACTATATTTGTCTTATCCAAGTTAGCTGATAAACCTGAGCGATCTGCTTCTTCTTTCAATACATTTAGTTGCTTTTGCAAACCTACAACTGTTCCGGACAGAAGAACAACATCATCAGCATACAGTAATAAAACTAATTCAACTGCTCCAGGTATTATCTGGATACCATGTCTGCCTTTGCGGGACAATTCCACTGCCAGTTCGTTTATGAAAAGAGAAAACAATTGTGGACTCAACAAGCATCCTTGTTTTACTCCATTTGGACAATCAAAATAATCTGAATACCCACTCTTCACACGCACACATGCCAGCACTGAGTTGTAGACCCCTCTAATGGCCATGTACAATTTACTATTAACACCACTTTTACGGAGTACATTCCACAGAGTATTTCGATTTACCGAGTCAAAGGCCTTCTTGAAATCTACAAATGCAATGTAGAGCTTCGACTTACAGAGTAGATGTTTTTGAATCAAAGAATATAGTGTAAATACATGGTCTATGGTGCTGTAACTGGTTCTAAAACCTGCTTGTCCTTCCACTATTTTTTCTTCAGTTTCAGCCCATTCAGTTAATCTTGTATTTAGTATGTGAGTGTAGATTTTACTTAAAATGCTGGTAAGTGATACTCCACGATAGTTGTCGGGATTGTACAAGTCTCCTTTTTTATGAATTGGTACAATAATTGATTTAGCCCACTCTGATGGAAAGATGCCATTATCAAAAAGTTGGGCAAATAAATGAACAAGGGAATCGATTACAGTTGTGTTTGCATTCTTCAACATTTCTGCTACGATTCTATCTGGTCCTGCACTCTTTCCTAATTTTAAATGTTTAATACCAGCAACGACTTCTTCACTGGAAATAGGTTGATTAAATAATGGCTCAATTTCATTCTCTTCTACCACACCGATCTCTTCTTCAATACTTTTATTATCAAAACTATGAAAAACGCCCCAAAAATGGTCATGCCACTGTTGAACTGAGATTTCGTTATACATAAAACTCTTTTTATTTACAGATCTCATCACTGACCAGAACATTTTAGAATCACTGACTGAATTTTTTAGTTTCTTTAACCTACGTTCTTTAAACTTCAGTTCCTTTGTTTTCCTTAGCGTAACATACTCTTTACGTGATACAGCGTATTCTTCTCTTTTCTTACTTTAATCTACTAAGACTTTTATCTACTAAGAATAAAAGGAAAAGATGCTCCCAGGATTCACTGAAAGGGGGAGAGAATGATTAATCCATCGGTGCTCAACCAATCACGACTGCAAATCCCAAACGGACTATGAACATGGACCAAATGGAATATCCATGTGTCTGTGGAAAGCGTTTCGCTACCACCCGTGGCATGAAGATCCACAGAACAAAGATGGGATGTGTGAAGACTCATCTGAATGAGCAGCAGCGCACTGCATCAGCAGATAAGACGTCGGAAGACCAAGGCCAGGATTTAAACCACAGTGCCAAGGACATCCACGCTGTTGGTTCGGATGAGGAATTTGCACAGGCACTCGATGCCAGGCGCCTGAAACTCAACCTGCCACGAGCAAACGAAACTGAAGATTGGGAGAAACTGGATGCAAAAATCGTCCAAAGACTCGATGCACTGATAGGGAAAAGCACCCTGGAACACAAACTAGCCACATATGGGGACATTGTGTATGCCACATGTAGAGACGCCTATGGAGCAAAACTACCCAAAGAAGAAAACACCTCCAAAGAAATCCAGACGCCAAGAAAAGATGGACAAGATCAGGGTCCAAAAGAAAAACCTCAAGAAGCAAATGAAGACCGCACTGCCAGCTGAAAAACAAGGCTTGGAAAAACTGTGGAAAGACCTGAAAGAAAAACACAGCGCCCTCGGCAAAGCGGAATCTGCGAGGAAGAGGAAGAGCAAAAAGAAGAAGACATAAGAGCGCTTCTTCAGAGACCCCTTCCAGTTTGCCAGAACACTGTTTGAGCAGCCAAAATCTGGAACCCTAAGTGTGGACAAAGGAGTTCTTGAGCAGCATCTGAGGAAAACATACTCTGACTCACAGAGCAAAGCACCACTCGACATTCAAGGTCTTGTGTGGCCAACCAACCCCGAGGAACAGTTCAATGGCAAGCCTCCAACGTTGGCGGAAATCAAGAAGGTGGTCGACAAAGCCAGAGCCAAATCATCACCAGGGCCAAACGGAATACCTTACCAGCTTTACAAGAAATGTCCCAAGGTGCTGGAGTGGCTGCACAGGCTGATGCGATCGGCTTGGAGAAACCAGAAGATCAGTGGCCAGTGGATGACGGCAGATGGTGTGTACATCCCTAAAGAGCAAAACTCAAGTGACATCAGCCAGTTCAGGCCAATATCACTACTGAACGTCGAAGGGAAAATCTTCTTCTCTGTCATGGCAGCAAGGCTGACCAAGTACCTGATGGAAAACAAGTACTTGGATGTGTCAGTCCAGAAAGGTGGCATCCCGGGTGTGGCTGGCTGTGTAGAACACGCCACAATGATCTGGGACGCAATCCAAAAAGCAAAAACAGAAAAGAGAGACCTGGACGTAGTGTCGCTTGATCTGGCAAACGCATATGGATCTGTGCCCCATGCGATGATACAGTTGGCTCTTGAGATGTACCATGTGCCAAAGAACATCCGCCACATGCTCAAGAAGTACTTCAATGGCTTCTCAATGTGGTTCTCTACCAAGGAGTTCACAACAGATTGGATCAACTTGGAAGTGGGCATTGCAATGGGCTGTGCAATTCCCCAATACTGTTCGTGCTGGAAATGGAACTCATCTTGAAAGCAGCAACAAACAACGCGAGACAAACAGACCTTGGCGATGGATACAAGATGCCTCCTCTCAAGGTCTTCATGGATGACACTACAGTGATTTCATCCAGAGAAGGCGAGACACGTTATGTGCTGGAGAGGCTGGACGACATAGTTGCCTCATCCAGAATGAAGTTCAAGCCAAAGAAGTCACGGAGTCTCTCACTGAGGAAAGGAAAAGTGGCCGAATCTGTGGTCTTCAGTGTTGCCAACCAGGCCATTCCAACAATCACAGAAGAACCAGTCAAGAGCCTTGGAAGATGGTATGATGATACGCTGAAAGACACACAAAGAGCAAAAGAAACCAAGCAGATGTCGGAAGAAGGCTTGGAGACCATTGACCAGTGTGGGCCCCCTGGCAAATACAAGGTCTGGTGTCTGCAGTTCATGCTGATACCAAAGCTCCTGTGGCCTCTGATGATATACGACATCTGCACCAGCATAGTGGAGGCAATGGAAGCCAAAATCAACAAGTTCACAAGGAAATGGCTTGGTGTCCCACCCTGTCTGACTGACATAGCGCTGTACTGTCGCCAAGCAAAGCTGAAACTACCACTGAAATCCATCCTGGAGGAATACAAAGCAGGGAAGATCAGACTTCAAAGCATGCTGGAGGACTCAGGAGACAAGGTGGTAGAAGCAATCAAGCCCCAGCTGAAGACAGGCAGAAAATGGAAAGTTCAAGAGGCGATGGATTCTGCAAAAGAAAGTCTCAAGATCAGAGAAATAACAGGATACACACAGACCAACAGACAAGGACTGGGGGTGACCAAAACTGAATGGTGGTCAAAGGCCAAAGGAAAAGCCAAAAGAGACATGATGATTCAGGAGATGAGAAAAGAAGAAGACCAAAAAAGACTCAAAAAGCAGTCCAGCAGAGCCAGCAAGGGCAATGGACAACGTGGGAGAATGCACTCCAAAGAAGTCTCACTTGGAATGACGTTTGGCACATGGCCCCTCTCAGGATCACCTTCATTCTCGGATCTGCATATGATCTTCTTCCCTCAAATGCAAACCTGGTGAAGTGGGGGAAAACAGACGATCCTGCATGCCCCCTCTGCCATGAAAAACAAACAGTGGAGCATGTTCTAAGCTCATGTAAAGTAGCGCTGGCTCAAGGAAGGTACACATGGAGGCACAACCAAGTGCTCAAAGAGATTGTACAAGCAGTCTGGGCTAGTACCAACACCACAAAAGGGAAAATCAGGACTCCAAAAGCACCCGCAACATTCTTCACGGCAGGAGGCAGCAAATAATGGCCAAGAACAACAGTGCCACTCGAAACATGCAGGCAGAGTCTGCTGGACGGGCAGATGACTTGGAGTGCACTGCAGACCTCCCAGAATGGAAGAATCACCCAGAGATCATCAGCAAGAGTGGCATGAGACCAGACATAGTAGTCCACTCTAAGTCAACCAAGCAGCTGATCATGATCGAGCTCACGGTGCCATATGAGAACAAAATGGAGGCAGCTCAAATCTACAAGACCGAAAGTATGCTGATCTGGCAAACAGCCTGAGGAGAGAAGGCTATCAGGTCAAAGTCCTCACTGCAGAAATTGGAGCTAGGGGTTTGTAGGAACGTCTGCATAGAACCTCATGAAACAGCTCTCAGTTGCAGGGAAGGAAAAACCCAGAGCCCTGAAAGCAATGGCAGAAGCGGCAGAGAGGTGTTCAAGCTGGATCTTGGTCAAGGAGGAACAAAAGTGAACTTCATAAGGCTTAATTTCCCTACAAATATCAGGTGTCCCTGTGGCTCAGTGGTTAGAGCGCGAGTCATTAAGTGGAAAATGAGCATGTCCAGAGGGTCATGGGTTCGAATCCCAGCCATGGCTCGTCCCAAGATGGAAAAAAAGGGGCAGCAGAGGGACATCCGGAGTCATGAACCGGCCCAACCCCCCTAGAGTGTCAGGAGATAAGGGCCGAAACACTTGCTTGAAGGGAGCTTCTCTTCTGAGGACTCTCTGCTGCCATGCTCTCCACGAGTTTCTTTCTACTATCCTTGGCTGTTTTGCACCTCTGAAATCTTTTTAATAACCTTTTAACTTCCTGTTTTTTTTCGTTCGCACTCATTATCAAACCAGTCATTGTATGTTCTGCTGCCTCTACAAATAACTCGAACCATACAAGCTGCGGCTCCGCAGAAGGCACTGACAAATTTATCTAGACTCTCATTCACATTAATTTGTAATAATTGACGCGCTTTCTGCATGCTGTCTAGAAATTCATCACATTCAAGTTCATTTCTGAATATACCAGCATATTCATCGGCCTAGACAATTTTTTCTTCACATTGTTCTGGGAATACCTCTTCTCTAATTTACAACAATTACTTCTCCATATAGCTTCAGTTGGTAAGTGCCATGGATAAATGCAATCACCAATGTGTAAATCAAAGTTTGACAACAAGCCATTGTGAACCAGTACGTAATCGATCACACTACATCCGTTTGGGAGACACAAAAGTATACTCGCCCTCACTATCACCACTCAAAAACCATTTAAAATGCTCAAGTCGAACATGATACAGAAATCCAACAATGTTTTGCCAAAATTGTTGATAACTGTGTCTTTAGAGCAACGTATGCAATGGTCGTCATCCATATTAACATTCTCCATACAGCTCACATAGTTTGTCATGATTTCATTTTCAGCTTGTTTGCAACCTGTTCTGGCATTCAAATCTCCCATAACCATAAAATAAAGTGTATCCATTTCTTTTTCAAACTTTTGAAGTAAGGCATCTTCCATTATTAGAACACCATCTTTGATCAATTTATCGTTGTATATCGGGCCTCCTTCTGGGACCACACAACAAGCAACAAGACTACATCTTTATCAGTGTTAAATATACTTTTATCTAGTTTTACTGCAATAGCATTGTCACAACTAAGCTTTGTTTCTTTAACCTTGTTATGTAAACTCTTCCTTATTAACAGCAACACACCTCCTGACTTCCTTCCATGAACTGATAGTTTTTTTGGCTGGTACAGGAAACTTCAGATAATCAGTGAATATACTGCTATAGTCAAATGACAAGTCGAGGAAGGTTTCAGTGAGAGAAACAAAATCAAATGTAATAACATAATTCATGAAAGAAGCATCCTGTAACTTACTATATAAGTTCTCGACATTGTAATTAAGAAACTTCCACTGAGTTGGATGGTCGGACCTGTCCTATTCATTTTTTGATGCGCTTGAACGCAGATTCCTGTCGTTCACACCACCGCATGTCCCTTTGCCTCGACCCGAACCTGTGAACCTGCCTGACTTGTTTCCTACAGGCGTGTGCATGCCTGCCTGTCTGCCTGGCACGTTGCGACCGCGTGGTGTACGTGCGTCGCTATCCCGATGCTCATCAATGACAGGATACGGAGAACCCCGGTTGGCCTTGGCTGACTCGTGTCGCTCTCCCCCTGTTCCACTGCAAGGGGCGTGTCCACCGCTGGTACCACCGTCACGCTGTTGTTGATCCTGGATGGGCCGGGTAACCGTGACGTGAAGAGGGGGATGAACACCCGCTCACACCGCCCTGCTCGTTCTGCATCGAGGTCTTGTTTAGACGGGACTCGATCTGCTGCGTGTTTGAAACAGACACACCCTGCTGATTCACATTTGTGGTGCTTTGCACACGTGCCATTCCATGACTACTCGTTGGACTTGTGAGAGCACAGCATGCATCCTCTCTTCCCACCACCTGAGCATATGACCGGGGTTCTGGGAGTTGGGGGCTAATAACCAACCGACCTTTCTGAAGAAGGCTCTCTTCCCTTCCCTCCTAGCTTCTGCAACGATCTGGGCCTGTGCTCTAGTAAGGTCGTTGGCCACTCGAACTCCTTTGTCTAGAAGTTGCTGCCGAGTGTCTCTGTTCGCAATTAAGGACATTTTGTCTTTCCACCTTCTAAATTTGACAATTATTGGTCTAGTTTGACCTTCATGTGCGTAGCCTGTCCGGTGTGCTCGTTCAATGTCATCTACTGTCCAGCGCCTATGATCGTCTGTATTGTTTAGAACATCGACTACTGCTTTGGTACATGTGTCAAACATTTCACTGGGCTGCTTTTGGGGAATCCCGAAAAAAGCGCAGATTATCTCGTCTAGAAAAAGACTCTAATTTGTCGGTGTCTGTTTTTAGTTTCTCAACGTCTTCTTTCACCTCCTTTATCATTTCAGTTAATTTATGTACGTCTTCCTTTCCGTTATGTGTCGCGGCAAACAGGTGTTGTATATCAGTTGTTACGTCAGTCACCGTCTCTTTTAACTGCCTGTGTTCAGTTTCCAGTTTGTCACATCTTTTGTTTATCTCTTCACATTGTACTTTTACATGGCCTAGTTCCTCTTTAATTTCTCCAAGATCATTTCTTATTAGTGAAGTTTGTTGCTGAAGTTGTTGTTTTATGGCCTGCATAAGTCTGTTAAAGATGGCTTCATGTTCTGTCGTCAAAGTGGTCGCTGCCGTCCTGTCTTCTGACGACATTTCTTGTCGGTCATGGTTGGGGCCAGGGTTTGTCTCAATGTCACCGCTACGTAGGAGTCTGCTGAGTGAGAACACAGAATGCACGATACAAAAAGTAATAACAATGATTTCATGTCAGCCTGACACAAACCAGTGTTGCTACACATCAAAGCTGTGCGAAAGAGAAGAGAGAGAGAGAGAGAGAGAGAGAGAGAAGAGAGAGAGAGAGAGAGAGAGAGAGAGAGAGAGAGATCAAATCCTGTGCAACAATCGAGAAGTCGATACGCCCGCTCCTCTTCTTAATGTAGTAAACTACGTCTGTCCCGTCTGCTCAAAGGCAATTAGACCAGTGGGGCGCAAGAAGACTGAAAGATACAGCAGCAAAATCGGGATGGACCTCACTCACAAACATGCGTCTCACAATAAGCTATTGGCCAGTGGCTGATTACAGATGTATGGCACAGGTAAGGGTGTATATCGGAAGATAACTTAGAGCTTGCAGTGAAGTATTGTGGAATAAAAGAGCAACTATGAAGAGTGACTGGACATTGCACTCGGAGGATCCGTACTCCTTGTGTCCTCACTGCCTTTGTGTGTCTGTGTCAAACAGTGTTTTCAAACCAACTAAAAATGAGAAATAAACAGACACACTTTACCGTACTGTTGACCCAAGCCTTCCACTACAGGAAATGTACATTAAGCACGTGCATGCCACGGATGATGAGGTCATGCTGGCCCGTTGACAAGCATGAACAGTTATATAAAGGGGGACAACCGTGGCCACAACGAGCATGTTGTAAGAAGACGTTTGATGTTGACGGATTGTCGCCGGATTCTGGAATGGCTCCCACGATGACGTTGGGGCCAGA
>CM031600.1:2242205-2274275 GCA_018398815.1 Conus ventricosus
ACTTCACGTTTGTGTTGAAAATCCGGGTCTTGTTGCAGAGTGAGAGGGCTGTTGATCTCCAGATCTGGCGCAGGGTGTTTAAAGGCGTGTCTTGCTTTGTTGATTCGGCATTTGATGTCTTCGTCTGCCTCCCCCCCCCCCCATCTTTACTGACTACACTGCCCAGGTAAACAAACTTCTCAACTTCCTTGATGTCTTCTTGGTGAAGTCGCACTGGATCTTGCTGTTTGTTGTTCACCCTCATGACCGCTGTCTTCCCGATGTTGATTTGGATCCCAGTCTTCCCAGCTTCTTCTGCAACACGACATAGCTTCTCTTGTGCATCTTGCTGCTTGTGGGAGAGGAGGCTGATGTCGTCCGCGAAGTCCAGGTCCTCCACTGTTTCGTGAAGGTCCACTGGATACCTGTCCTCCGGCCTGCTGTGGACTGTCTCATGACCCCGTCAATCACCATCAGGAAGATTGTCGGTGAAAGTAAACAACCCTGACGGACGCTGGTTTGTACAGAAAAGGGTTCCGTCAGCTTCCCATCGTGGATGACTTGGCAGGTGGCATCTTCGTATAGTTGTTGGATGATGGTGACGAACTTTGGTGGAAAGCCGTAGTGGTACATCAGTTTCCAGATGACGCCTCTGTCGACACTGTCAAAGGCCTCCTGAAAGTCGACGAAAACTGTGTACAGGGGGGTCTGCCACTCTAGGGACTGCTCGGTGATGATCCGCAGTGTCGCACTATGGTCCGTACATGATCTATCTTGGCGGAAGCCTGCCTGTTCTTCCCGAAGTGTCTGGTCAAGGGCGGTCTTCAATCTCTCTAGGATGATTCTTGTCAATACTTTCCCCGGGAGGGACAGCAGCATGCTTCATCTCCAGTTGTTGCAGGATGACAGGTCCCCTTTCTTCGGCAGCTTTACAAGGTGGCCTTTCTTCCAGTCTTCTGGTACTCTCTCCTGTTCCCAGATCTTGTGTAGGAGTGGGTGTAGCGTCTCAGTCGAAGTCTGGATGTCTGCCTTTAGTGCTTCGGGTGGTATGCCATCAGGACCCGCTGCCTTGCCTGACTTGAGGAACGTGATGGGCTTTGGTGATCTCTGTCTTGGTTGGGGGGTTAGTATTGATATTAAGGAGCTCTGTTGTGGTGGGATGTCAGGCGGGACTGATGGTGCGGGTCTGTTGAGTATTTCCTTGAAGTGCTCAGCCCATCTTGCTCTCTGGTTTTCTTCGCCTGAGATGGCATTTCCGTTCTTGTCCTTGACGGGGCGACTGGGATTTCCGTGTTGCCAGAGAGTGTTCTGGTGATCTTGTATAGTCTCTTCATGTTTCTTTGCCCGCTGCAGTCTCTGCTTCTTCAGTCAGCTCCTCGATGAAGTTTCTCTTGTCTTTTCTTGAAACTTCTTTTCACTTGTCGGTTTATCTCCAGTAGCGTGCCTGTTGTTCTTGCTTCTCTTCTTGATCTTGTGTCTGGTTGATCTTGTCTTTTCAGATGTTTTTCTGTCTGCGATCAGTGTCCATGTCTCCGTTGTTAACCTTCTTTATGTTTTCCTTGTCTTCTTCCCTAGGACTGTTTTGCATGTTGTCTTCCAGACCTCTCGCAGACTGTGCCATTGCTCTTTTTACTGTTTCCTCTGGCAGTAGGGAAGGCGCACTGAACTTGTTCCTAAGCTCTACCTTGATTTTCTGCTTTTTCTTTCTCTTTTAGGCTGTGTGCATTAAACTTGTACGATGGTCTCCCTGCCTGGTCAGTGTAGGTTTCAGTTTGGTCTTGAGTACTGCCACAACCAGATGGTGATCTGATGCTGCGTCCGCTCCGCGCCTCGCCCTGACGTCATGCAGGCTCCGCCGCCACTTTCTGCCGATGGTAATGTGGTCAGTCTGGTTCTCGGTCTTGCCGTCTGGGGAAATCCATGTGGTCTTGTGAATGGTCTTATGGGGAAATAGAGTGCCTCCGGTCACCAGGTCGTTGAAGGTACAGAACTCTGTGAGAGGTCGCCATTTTCATTCTGCTCTCCAACACCGTGTCTACCCATGAGGAGTTCTCTGTCTGTGTTGTCTGATCCCACTTTTGCATTCAGGTCTCCCATGAGGATCTTCAAGTCTCTCCTTGGTTTTTTGTCCAGGGTTGCTTGGATTTGCTCATAGAATTCTTCTTTGACCTCTATATCTGCCGTGTTTGTAGGAGCGTAGCACTGCAGGATTGTGACTTTCCTGCCCTTTGAGTTGAACCTTGCAGTGAGGATCCTTGGTGACACTGATTCCCAGAACAGCAGTGCTCGCGTTGCCTCGGGTGTCAACATCAGCGCTACTCTGTGCACGTGTGGCTGGCCTTCTTCCTGTCCAGGTAGATGATGGTGTCTCCGCTCGTATGTCTTGTCTGTCCTGTTCCTGTCCATCTCGTCTCGCACAGACCAAGTATCTTCAGATTGTATCTATGCATCTCTCTACTCACTTGAGCACTTTTCCGGTCTCATACAGGGTTCTGATGTTCCAGGTCCCTATCCTGGTCTTGGTTTTGGTCGTCAGAAGAGTAGTCAGAGCACTGGTTCCCGAAGGCTTTCCCCCAGCTCGCGTCGTGGGTTCTGACAGAGAGGGCTCTTCCTCAACCATGTTGTTTCAGATATTGTCGTTGCGGTGTCTGTAATAGGCTAGGTTTTTTTTTACAGGATCGGGTTGTTACCCCAATTCAAATCCCCAACCTGGAGGGCTAGTGAGTGCTATTCGTCTGGTCTCTACCCTTTGACCTGTCTGGCTTGGGTGGCCCTATCAGGAGACGGATCTCCCGCCAGCATAGCTCTCAGAGTCACAGAGACACGCAAGCCCTCAAACCACAACAAGGTTGCACTCTCTGAGGACCCTTCAGGGAAAAGGGAAAATAAAATAAAAGAAAATGGAAGCAGAACAATACTGAGGCAGAGACTGGAAGAAACTGTGACACTATTCCCACTTTTGGAACTAGGTCAGATGCTGGGGATGGCTGAAATTTACAAAGTGGACAAACGAATGCACATGAATGACATAGGAGGCGCAAACCACATTGGTGTGAACTTACGTTCCATCGCCATTTTGACGAATTGATCATAAGAAGAATAAAAACAATATCAAACAGTAATGATAATGGGGATACTGCTGCTGCTGCTGCCGCTACAGATGATGATAATGAGAGAGAGAGAGAGAGAGAGAGAGAGAGAGAGAGAGAGAGAGGGGAGAGAGAGAGAGAGAGAGAGAGAGGAGAGAGAGAGAGAGAGAGAATTAAATCCTATTGATGCTTAATGGGCACTGGTATAAAATACCTCATTGCAGTCAACTTCAGTCTTTAAGTCGTTTCCTTTTAGAGCAATCGTGGGTATAAAACCATGTCAAACAGCCACGTCGCCCGACAGCCAACAACGTCTGTGGCAAGCTGACAGTTCAGAAATCAGACTCAGGACAACGGTAATCTGGAACTGCAGAAGTGCCATGGATAATGCTGCCGTTCTCTGGATATTATTGGGATTCTTAAGTAGTGGGAAAAGTCAAAACCCTTCAAATGTGGACAGAAGTTCAAGCCACCAGCATCTATACAACATCCCTTTCGTTACTACGTGGAAACACAACCATGGGTGCTACGAAGGGAGCGGCACGCTCGCTACAAAGTGATTTGTTTACTGACCATGTTCAGCATGTTCAACACATCAATGAATCGTACAGACCGACAATGTCTTTCCCCCGGGTCGTCGAAGCAAGACTCTCAGACACCGGACAGCACACGGATAATTTCTGGTGTCAAAATGCCATCTTACAAAATTGACGTCCTGTTTCTTTAGCCTTGATCCAGACTCTTTACCAATAAAGAACACACATGGTCATATATTTGTCAGTGCCAGCTTCCACGAATGCTTTCAATGTAACGTTAGAATAGAAGTTCCGTGTCACAAAGTTGTACAGTTTCGAGTTCATCGGAAACAGAGAATCAAAATTAAATTGCCTGAGACTGCGAACTTTCCTCAGGCTTCATGGATTTTGAATCCTTTGCATCACTGTTCCTGTCGCTGGTCTTGCTATTACTTCTTTGGGACATTCAGCTGTTTCATCTGTCTACATGGAATCGTGGAACGGCGGAACTCTCTTTGACTTTTCTGCTGTCGAGTCAGATTTTCAAATAGTTCCTGTATTCCAGTCTGCAGGTAAGGGTAACGTGCAGGTGAATGCACTCACACACACAAGCACACACACGTGCGCGCGCGCGCGCTCTCGCACGCACGCACACACACACACACACACACACACACACACACACACACACACACACACACACACACACAAAACACACACACACGCACGCACGCACGCACGCACGCACGCACGCACGCACGCACGCACGCACGCACGCAAAGGCACGCACGCACGCACGCACGCACGCACGCACGCACGCACGCACGCACGCACGCACGCACGCACGCACGCACGCACGCACGCACGCACCCCCACGCACGCACGCACGCACGCACGCAAAGCACGACACACACACACACACACACACACACACCACACACACACACACGAATACGAAGTGTCTGCCTGTTCAATTCACATGCAACTTTAAACATACCGACTAAATGGCACTGTCAAATTAATTTGATTCTGTAAATGCTGTTTGTTTTAAACCTGGGAAATGCGTCCTAGGATGCGCATGTCCAGCGAGGAGGCTGCCTGTTTTTATTTATTTTTTTTTGAGTTCCCTTTTAATTTCATTTTTGTACATCTTTTATCATCTTTTACATCTTTTATTCATACAAGTGACTGTGATTTTTAATAATCAGCACTGTTGGCTGTTGGGTGTTTAATGCTTAATTTTATTTTTTTAAATGAAATTGTGTTTAAAGTCTTTTCAGGTAAGGTGTTGTGTCTTATTTGGCTTTCAAGATGGCTACCGGCGTGTTGTTCCTCGGTTTCGTTAAAAACATTCTACTTTTTCTTGCTATTTGTACATGTGATAGAAAACAACTGTATTCCTAGTAATCAGTTTAATTTTGAAATTTTAGATGTAGATGTAGACGCCTTTAGTTCCATTTTTGCTGGTATAAAACTTTGTGCAACCTGAACCATATTAGCCTCTTGTGTACACCTGTGCTGAGCACTGTTCTCACGTCGATTACTAGGCCCAGATTTGAACCCTGATTTCAGTTAATATCAGAAATAGTACGGTGATAAGAAATTGTTTTAATAAAGGGTTAGACATAGAGGAGTTTTAAAATTATGGCTCTTAACTACTATCGGAGATATTGAGCTCAACCCTGGTCCGTCCACCGAAGTAAAATATCCATGCGGAGTCTGCAATTTGCGAGTCACATGGAAACATAAAGCAGTTGCCTGTGACGTTTGCAATACATGGTATCACACCAAATGTATGTTATTAAATTCAGCTGTTTATGAAGCATTATGTAATAGTGATATATCTTGGACGTGTTTTACCTGCAAGCTTCCAAACTTTAGTTCGAGACTTTTTGAAGACTCTATTGAAGATTGCAGTTCAGAAGGCAACCGGTTTGGTCTTATTTCACCAGACCGGTTCCAAAAAGAAAACTCCTTGAAATTTTGTCCTAAGTTTGCATCCAACCCTGATTCTAAAACTGATAAAATCCCTAATCATAAAGTGCAACCCAACTTCAAATCATCGAAGGAAAAAGACAAACTTAAATGCATAGTTGTAAACTTTCAATCACATATCAAGAAAGGGAAGAACTCAGTAATTTAGTCACGGAAAAAACACTGATGTTGTGATTGGAACGGAAACTTGCTAGAAACTGAAACATCCAGCAGTGAGCTTCTAATGGGGGATTTTGATATTTATAGACTTGGAAAAAGAAGTGGGGAGTCTTGATTGCCATTCGGAAGAACCCAGCCAGTGAGGTTTTACATCAAGGCAAAAATAGTGAAAGCTTACTTTGTAGGATTAATTTTAAGAATAAGAGACCTGTCATTGTTGGATCAGCATACAGACCTCCAGACTCAGATGAAAATGTATGTTCGTCTATTTTGCAGAGACATTTCTGACATTGTTTTGGCCAATAGGAAGGCAGTATTATGAATTGGCGGAGACTTTAACTTACCTGATATCGACTGGCGTGAAGATGCTATACTTAGTAATCAATATAATAAAAACATTAATTCTCAGTTTTTTTTATACATCAGAGACCTTGGATTAGTGCAGTCAGTTGAAATACCAACACGTGGCAATGTATTCTTGGATTTACTTTTTACCAATTGTCCAGGCGCTTTGGGCAATCAGTAATTAATTGCAGGCCTGGATGACCATGACATAAGTCTGTTAGAGAGCAACTTTCAATCTGTTCAAAGAAAACCCCCTAAACGTACCATCAGACTCTGGAACCAAGCAGACTTACCAAAATTACGCAGGGATACTCATGATTTCAGTCGTCTTTTTTGAGGTCCCATGGTGCTAAAGATAATGTCAATGACCTTTGGAAGTGCATAAAAACTAACTTGGAATTTATTATGGATGACAACATACCAACTAAAATAATTTCAAGCAAGAACCACCAGCCATGGATTACTACAAAAACCAAACGTTTGTTGAGAAGGAAACATCGGTTCTTTAAGAAATTGAAACTACACCATAATTCAGAAAGATTACTGATTAGGTATAAACATATTAAGAGAAGGTGTCAGAAGGAATGCAGGCTTGCCCACTCCAATTATGTTAATTCGATGATTTCAGAAGGTGATCATCAAAACAAGAAATTATGGTCTTACGTAAGGTGTAAGAGACAGGACAATATTGGGATTCCAGACCTGAGAAATAATCAGAATAACCTAATACAGGACCCTGAAGGAAAAGCAAACTTACTAAACGATCAGTTTTGTTCGGTTTTCTCAAATCCCAAGCCTCTTATTATGTTCGACTAAAGGATGATGATAAGCTCCTGAAATGCAAAATATCAAAGTAAGCAAAAGCAGGAGTATTTAAGTTACTGACCAACATCAATGAAAATAAAGCTACTGGTCCTGATGGCATTCCTGGCAAGCTCTTAAAATTATGTGCCAGTGAATTGACTGAGGTATACCAACTACTTTTCCAAGCTTCACTGGACCAGGGAGTAATACCTGATGAGTGGCGAGATGCTAGCATTGTCCCTTTATTCAAAAAGGGTGACAAAACAAAAGCAGAGAACTATAGACCTGTATCTCTTACATCCATACCAGCAAAATTACTTGAATCTATAATACATAGTAGCATAATGGACCATCTTGACAAATATGACTTCTTAAAATAACGCCCAGCATGGTTTTAGAAAGCGAAGGAGTTGTGTGGGCTCAACTTATAACAATTCTCAATGATTTTAATAACTGTCTTAACAACAGACAGCAAATAGATGCAATTTTATTAGACTTTTCTAAAGCCTTTGATAAGATTGACCATGAAGGCCTGATACTTAAATTAGAACACATCGGCATTGGCGGTTTTTTTGCTAAAATGGGGGTCGTCATCCCATTGTAAACCAGTCTTGTCACGTGTACCACAGGGAACTGTTCTGGGGCCCTGTTTTTTTTTAAATTTATATAAATGACAAAAGTAGAAATCTCTTTCCTGGAACAACTGTAAGGCTTTTTGTAGATGACAGCTTAGTATATAGAACAATCAGAAGCAAGAATGATACACGCATTCTACAAGAAGATCTAAACGCTTTACAAGAGTGGGAAAGAACTTGGAAAATGGAATTTTATCCCCAGAAGTGCCAAGTGTTGCGTATATGTAATAAACGCTCACCAACTAGATCAGAATACTCTATTCACAATACTGTTCTTAAAGAAACCAATGCTGCAAAATATTTAGGCGTGATTATAGATAGTCGTCTCAAATGGAAAGAACATTACAATTTAGTATGTAAGAAAGCAAACAAAATCTTAGCTTTCTTATACAGGAACATCAACGACTGCCCCCAAAAGGTTAAGGACGACTGCTATAAAACACTGGTTGGACCAGTACTGGAATATGGTTGCTCAGTCTGGGATCCTTACAATCTAAAGGACATTGATAACTTCGAAAAGATTCAGAAGAGAGCAGCACAGTTCGTAAAAGGGAACCATATCAGGGAGAAAGGGAATACTAGGAAGAACTTGAGGAAATTAGAATGGAAACCCCTAGAAGAGAGAAGAGCCTTTATTAAACTTAATACCTTCTTCAAAGGTAGAGCTAAAGTAATTGATATCCCAATGGAACAACCAGTATTTAATAAAAGTAGCACCAGGAGTGGCGGTCAATCTTCTGCCATACCTGCATCAAATATTGACAGCCATTTACATTCGTTTTATCCTAGTTCTGTACGGCTGTGGAACCCACTGCCGGGTGCCATCAAGATTGCCACAAATGCAGTCTCTTTTAAAAATCAAATTGATAAGACAATCTTGAGATCTGGATGTTGATTGACTTTTCTATTTTAACTTCCACATATATTTTATGGTTACCTAGACCTTAATTTTGCTTTTAACTTTTTAAATATCATGTGCGACCCCTTGTTGCCAAATTGTGCTCCAGGGGCCAACAGGCTGAGTCGCATTATCTTTTTATTAACATGCGCGCTGGTGACCTACTTATTTTTGAGTGCACCAGCTTTTAAGGAACAAGAAGAAGAAATACTTATGAGATCAATGGTAGCCACTGGTCTGTAAATGGTAAGGAGGTAGAAAGATTGAAATTGATCCAGAACAATGATTGACCTGGGGAAATAGACTACAACTACCATCAGCAGCAGTACCTGTGAAACTACTGTTGTCAGTTTTTGAGTCGATATGGAGCAAGAGAAAGGGATACAGAAGTCTTAACATTGTGTCTGAGAATGAAACATGGATGTCACAAGTTAACTAGTCATCACACGTGACTTTTTTCTGATTTGCAGGCGAATTTACGATGTATTGATAAAGCTATTTGAGAACACTTCAATATCAGGATTGGCTACAATGTCTGTTCAAATGTTACTGTTTTGTTGTCGGGCAGCCCCTTGGGTCGTGAACTAGATGATTCAAACATTATTGCAGTCGTAACAAATACATTTAAAAAAGCATGTGTGTATGTGTGTGTGTGTGTGTGTGTGTGTGTGTGTGTGTGTGTGTGTGTGTGTGTGTGTGTGTTGTGTGTGTGTGTGTGTGTCCCAACATTCCATTCATCTAAGTATGTCATAACAGACACATGGAATGAGTTGCCAGCAGAGACTGTGGCCACCCCCACTCTTGACAGCTTCTAGTCAAGAGTGCAACTGCTGTTCTGATTTTTTTCCCTTCTTCGCCGGGCGAACCCCAACCTGAAAAATGTCATAAAAATTAAATCGTTGATTGTGGACACTCAAAGGAAGAAGAAGAACCACGGTGTTGCTGCAGTCAGAGTGTTTGCCTCATGGTAACTGTAGTCTCTATGAAACGCTTTGTAATTTTCTCAATCGTTCTAAGCACCCCTCAGCAAACCGATCTATCTGAAGTTCCATAAAACATCAAACACTGACTGTGAGTGAACAACGACAAACTAGATATATCGTAGATCCCATGAAACATCAAAACAACTGACGTAAGTTTAACACACAAACTAGATTAGCTGTATCCCATGAAACATCAACACTGAACGTGAGTTAACACGACAAACCAGATTTATCTGTAGTCCCATGAAACATCAACACTGACGTGATTACACACACAAAACCAGATTTATCTGTATGTCCCATGAAACACAAACACTGACGTAGTTACAGGACAAACAGATTTATCGGAGTCCCCATGAAACATAAAACACTGACATGAGTTAACAATACAACCAGATTTATCTGTATTCCCATGAAACAGAAAACACTTGACGTGAGTTAACAGGCCATACCAAGTTATCTGTCGTCCCATGAAACATCAAAAACACTGACGTGAGTTTAACAGACAAATCCAGTTTATCTGTAGTCCCACGAAACATTCAAACACTGACCGTTAGTTAACAGGACAAACCAATTTATCTGTAGTCCCATGACACATCAAACACTGACAGTGATTAACAGACAAACCAGATTTATCTGTAATCCATGAAACATCAAACCCTTACGTGAGTTAAACAGACAAACCAGATTTTAGCTGGTAGTCCCAATGACCATCAAACACTGACGTGAGTTAACAGTACAAACCAGATTTTATCTGTAGTCCCATGAAACAAGCAAACACTGAGTGAGTAACACGAACAAACTAGATATATCTGTAGTCCCAGGAAACAGCAAACACTGACGTGAGTTAACACGACAAACTAGATATATCTGTAGTCCCTTGCAACAATCAAACACGACGTTATTAACAGGACAAACTAGAATAAACTGTAGTCCCATAAACATCAAATCACTGCGTGAAGTTAACCACGCAAAGTTCAGCCTCACACGACTGCACACTTGGTGTCCCGTGGAGATGACCATTTCCGTAACTGCACTTCGTCCTGCTACCTGTCATAAGGACTGAAGCCTGCATTCTTCAGATATAGAAGCATGTGTTATCTGAACAAGTTGCTGCATCATCTGCAACCAGAAAACTAGAATAAGACCTTACCCGCATTGCACGACAAATTGATATTCGTGGACACGGTTACATATCTGATTGGATTCTCCGACTAACCTGTCATTTGGGACGGTCAGTCGCACACTAGTTCCCGTGCGAGAGAACTTTGTTTTCCCAACAGAACCACAACAGACAAACGAAACGATTGCTGAATATCCTTATTTCCCAGGGTAGAACGCCAGGCGTTTTATAACTCTTTTTCTTCATGTTACTAAACGAATGTATACATTTTTTTTCCCAAGCAAGTAAGTTTTATGATTGACAGAAAATGAACGTATGCTGCTACCCTGAGCAGGACTGATGTGTTAATAACCATCAAAGGTCATGGAATTCCAATGACCCAGCCCAGAAGAACAAACTGAACACTCCACAATGTTAAATAGCGGCAAAAACTAATATCCACTTTAAATCAATAAAAAAAACAAACAAAAAACTAAGTGCTGTAACGGTCACAAAAAGTCCACTCTTCACGATAGTCAACATCTAATGTATGTTTCATTTACTAGAATCAACAGAATAGATTTAAAGTTTTACAAAAAAAGTCGATCTGCACACCGTCAGTGCTCTATTTCAGTCATATGAGCACAATATCTTCAAACATTTCACACAGATAATCATTCCTCACATCCAACATCTAGTTTCATTTAATACCAAACATGCAATTAGCTGCAAAACGTGACAACACACAACGTTATCACTGCACATAGGAATATCTCTGTGCATTCATATGGAACAACAAAGTAGATTATGGCATGTGATAGGTTCCATTGTCAAGGAGGAACTGACTTATACAATAACAGTCTTGGTTTTTTTTCGTCTCGTGAAGGTCAGTTGCAACAATCTTTACAGACATCAAAATCTAAAAAAAGGGAAATCCCGGAGCAGGTACTGCTGTGTGACTTTCACTGTGCAGGTTACGTGCAACACCTGGCAATGGGCAGTGTTCCCACGTTCACCGCTGAGATGAGCTGTGTCACTCTGACCACCCCGCCCGCCCCCTTACCCACGTGATCTTCTCAGTATCCCAAGGAGGATTTCGGGAGCCTGACTCGATTTGTGGCTATTGTTGGGCAGATGGGGTTGATCAACGCACCATGAAACAGATAAGTCCAGACATGCTCGTCTTATCTCTTCCCCATGAACTTCCCCCGTTCAAATCTATGAAAATACCTCTATGTCCATTCGTCACAGGACGTGCTGTCAAAGATTTACAGAATATTACGGATACAGAACTTCGATTCTCATATCCACTTTGAGAAAATGAAAAACTGAAACAGAATCTGAGTCCCAGATTTAGTTACGAGGCAACATGGAATTGTTCCATATTCTCCAGTCAATCTGGAGCATCATTTCCCTGTGACCTGTTCCCCAGTGTGCCGAGTCTGAAGATGAGCTCATTGCTCCTACCATGTATATGAGCTCTTACTAGTACACCATTGGACTGAATAAGTGTCTGCTTCTTCAGTATCATTTGTGTTCCGTTGTGGTACATGCATTACATGTCTTGTTAAACTGTCAAATGGGAACACTGGAAGATGTAAAAAAGTCAATCTCTACTGTGTGACTATATAACGACGACTGTCCCTAATGCCCAAAGTGCCCTTCAATGCTGATGTTTGCAACTCACGTTTTTCTGTGCTGAACTGCATAAAATCATGTTTGGCAGAGTGTCAAAGTTTCTTCATTGGTCCCAGCCATTGCACGACATATTAATGCTTCCTTGACACTGGATATACACATGTGTTCATATCTTTACCTGTTTTTGTTCAGAATGTCGTGTTCAACCTACAAAACGCGGCCCATCTGCGCTGAAGTGAATGAAGATAATGATTGCTCGTATCATTTTCCTTTGTCCCTGATGTTTTGCGTTTTGCACTGAAGAAGTCCTAAGGGTCGAAAACGCGTCGTATTTTTGTCGTTGTGATTCGTTTGTCTACGTTTTCTTGGCCGTTCGCTATTTAATGACATTTAGAACATGTTTAGGATTTCCGCCTGCATTGCCTCAACATTGCAAGTAATATTCAGACCTTGTTTGGCACCTATTTACCGTACTGTTGATAGTTAGTGGTAAGTTCTCCTGGACATTTTTTCTGGAACTGTGGTTTCAGTTCTATGACTTGCTCTGGAACTGGAACACTCTCAGCCGCACATCGGCTGTACTTTAGATAGGTAATGGTAATTCTGTGACTCTCGCCCGCAACACGTCCTGTACTGTTTGATATAATGGTAAAGATTCTGTTACTCTCGCCGCACACTTCTGTACTGTATAGTAATGGTAAGTCCTGGGACTCTCGCCCGCCAAACGTCTGTACTGTTGATAGGTAATCGTAAAACTGTGACCTCTGCGGCCGCAAACGTCTGTACTGTTGATAGGTAATGGTAAGTTTTCTGGACTAGTTTTCTGAACTGACACTTGTCGCCCTCACACGTCCTGTACTGTTGCTAGTAATGGTAAGTTCTGTGACTAGTTCTGAACTGGACTCTGTCGCCCTCACACGTCTGTACGTTGATAGGTAAATGGTAAGTTCTGTGACCTAGTTGTGGAACTGGATCGACTGGTCGCCCTCAACACTCTGAAGTAGACAGAACTCCGTCAGCTCTAAATCACAGCTCATCTACGAGAAAGACCAACTCTGACTTTTTCATTTTTGTTTCAATGTGTTTATTTATTTGATTTTATATTTTGCTTGCTTTATCTATCTTCTAGTGGTGCTGTTGCTGTTTTTGTTTTGTGTCTGTATTCTTGTTGAACAACCAGAACAAAGAAAGATGGAAGGTAAAGTTTATAATTTAAAAAAAAAAAAAAAAAAAAAAAAAAAAAAAAAAAAAAAAAAAAAATAAAAAAAACCAAATAAAATAAAAAAAAAATAAAAAAGACTAAAGCTGCCCTTCAAAGACAATTGACTGAGCTGCCCTTCAAAAAACAATTCACTTTAGCTGCCCTTCCAAAAAACAATTGACCATAGCTGCCCTTCAAAAACAATGCCCACTATAAGCTGCCCTTCAAAAACCTATTGACTATAGCTGCCCTTCAAAAAACAGTTGACTAAAAGCTCCCTTCAAAGAACAACGGACTATACTGCCTTCAAAAACTATTGACTATAGCTGCCCTTAACAAACTATGACTATAGCTGCCCTTCAAAAAACAATTGACTATCGCTGCCCTTCAAAAACAGTTGACTATACTGCCCTTCAAAGACAATTGACTATAGCTGCCCTTCCAACAAAAACATTGTCTATAAGCTTGCCTCAAAACCTATTGACTAGAGATAGCTGCCCTTTCAAAAACTTTGACGAAAGCTGCCGTTCAAAAACAATTCGCAACTAACCAAAACCTGTACGTTGCATTCGGTTCCATTTTTGATAATTGGTTGTGGCCGGGTAGAGTCAACGGAAAATATAATAGAAGCATAAGGAGTCATGTAGAGGGAAACGTAAAGGCTAAATAAGAACGCAGAACAAAACTATCAGTGTTGTGAATTGCACAAGTTAGGTAAAAGCAAGGCGATGTGCAACCCAGTTTCATTTTCATTGTTTCTTTTTATCAGCTCTCATTTATAAATAATACAAAAATGGTTAAAGAAGTAAAAAAAGCAAAAAAACCTGAAATTAATGTCACTCTCGTGTTCCCCAGCAGGTGGAGAACTCAACACGGTCAACGTCCCTTGTACATGATCACTACTGGACCACTGGGCAGGCAGTGAGACCACTTGACGCTTGGCTGTAACCTTACTTGAACTGATCACAACACACACGGCTGTACCGGACATACAATCACTATAAACATATTCATTATAATATCAATAAACAAACACCTCAAAAAAAAACGATGATCGTTCATACAACACACTATATTATAAAACCACAAAAAAACGCAACAGCTCTAGGGTTACTCAAACAGAATGATAACAATAAGCATGCTAGTGATACTACCACCACTAACTACCCCATCCGAACCTACCCCTCACCCCCCCCCCTACTACCCCCCCCCAACCCCCATTCCCTCACCTCCGCGCCACCACCCCACATGACACACAGAAGACAGACAGACAGACCGACACACACACACACACACACACACACACACACACACACACACAAACACACACACACACATACACACATATCGCACACACAACACGCACACGCACCACACACACACACACAGACACACACACACACATCACACGCACACTCACACACACACGCAACACACACACATAATGGATTCACTGTCAAGCTTCACATCATCTACACACCTCTCCGCTTCCGTCAAGAAGGGTATGAAATATTCGAGAGCTTCAAAAAATGAAATATCCTTGTCTGTGCTCCCCCTCTCCCCCCGCCCCACACACACACACACTTTCTTTCAATCCTCATTCTCCTAGGCATCTTCATTTTTTCCTGTCTGAAACATTTGCATCCACTTTCTCTCTTTATAATCTCCCTGTGTGCCCTTACGTAGTTCTCTGAGGTTTCTGAAGCAAGTTGGTTTTGTCTTGTGTGTACCTCCTGGAGTTGGGCTGTTATGCATGAACCCATGACATCTGATTCTTTGCCCCCAAAGTGTGGGACACCTGTGTCACTTGAGATCTGTATTTTTACCATAGGGGAACACGTGTGGTGTCAATCTGATAGCTGTATTACCAGTAGTGGTACACGGAGTATATCTGATGTGCTGTATATGACCGGTAGTGGACACGTGGTGTCATTCGAGATGCTGTATTTGACCAGTATTGGACAACGTGGGTGTCACTGAGATGCTGTATTGACCAGTAGTGCGACGTGGTGTCATTCTGAGATGCTGTAGTTGACCAGTAGTGGACACGTGGTGTCATCGTGATATCTGTAGGTTGACACCAGTAGTGGGGGGGTTTTTGGGCACGTGGTGTTCATCTTGAGTGCTGTATGTGACCAGTTGTGGACACGTGGTGTCAACCGAATGCTGTTTATGACCAGTATGGACACGGAGTAAATGATCTGATGTGCTGGATGTGCCCAGTATGGACCACTTGTGTCATCTTGAGATGCTGTATGTACCAGTAGTGACACGTGGTGTCATCTGAGATGCAGTATTTTGACCAGTAGTGGACACGTGGGTGTCACTTGAGATGCTGTAGTTGACCTGTAGTGGACACGTGGTGTCATCTGAGATGCTGTAGTTGACCAGTAGTGACACGTAGTGCTGAGTCCAACTTGAGATGCTGAAGTTGACCAGTAGTGGACACGGTGGGTATCTGAGATGCTGTTTGACCAGTAGTGGACACGTGGGTGTCATCTGAGATCTGTAGTTGACCAGTAGTGGACACGTGGTGTCATCTGAGATGCTGGAGTTGACCAGTATGGACACGTGTGTCATCTGAGATGCCTGTAATGTGACCAGTAGTGGACACGTGGTGTCATCTAGAAGCTGTATGTGAACCAGTAGTGGAACTGTGTCATCTGAGATGCTGTATTGGACCAGGGTCTAAGAACAGAACGTGTCATACAGAACTCAATGAAGTTATTGCTAAAGCTGCATCAGTGGCAGTCGGGTCTTCGAGTAGAAGCCGTAGGAACTACAAGTTACGGAGTGCGAATTGGTCCGAGCTAAGGGTATGCGCGTTTTTTGATGGATTAGGTATTTATTTTGTTATTTTTTTTGTGTGGGGCGGATATTTTTGTGTGTACCGGGGGGGGTATGTAGTATCGGGGGTGGTTTGGTTGGTTCGGCGTTTTTATTTAGTTGGTTATGTTTTATTGTATACTGTTATGGATGATCTCTTAGTCTTTTTTATTGTATAGGAGATCAGATAGAGGGGGGGGGAGGGGATAGTATGATGCGTGAGGTATAATCTCTTGCCCCGGGAGATTGATCACCGGGGGAGTTCAGGTGGCGTCTTGTCGCGCTGATTTTTTTTTATTTCTGTGTTCTTCAACTGGTGATGATTAAAATGATTGGGAGCGGTGAGTAGGGGCCGGGTGAGTTGTACACGGGACTATGGGGGCTTATTGCGGATCTCTAGAGGATTGATTCCTATAGCACGCGAGTCGTCTCCATGAGGAGTCATACTGATCTTAAGACGGATTCGGGGAGGGGAGGATTTGCTATGCAGCTAATAGGCTATCAGGCTGAATGTGGAGTCATGGCGACTTGTCACGTATGAGGCAGAGTTATTGTTGCGGGTCTGACGGCAAGATCTCAACGGACTTAGTGGGGCACAGGACGGGGTCGTGAGAAGAAAGTTCTGACACTATGGTGGGAGAACAAGGTAGTCTCTGAGAGACGGAATGTCCAGGTAGACGCACTCGCTGAGACACAATGACTAGTAGGGGGAGGGGAGGGGGCAGGAAGTGTCTGGAGAATGTACCCACGGGACATGTGTGTGGATAGAGTGGGGGTAATTGAGTATGTGTACACGGCGCAGTGCAGAGGGGGGGGTGAATTTGTGCAATTGTGTCATAATTGCTTGTTTTTTAACAAGAATAAAAATGCTTCAAAACGGTGGGATCGGAAATTCCAAACACGTACAAAAAACCAATGCATTCAGAGCATTACTGCCTGAATCCCCTAATAGCACCCAACTGCATATACTTATGACCAAAAAATATGCTCCAAACGCAAGCTGGCCTGATTTTTGACCGGACCCGCGATTGCATGGCTGCAGGTTCGATTTGGCGTTCGAGAAGTGGCCAGAAGATAATCAAATGTCCCACTCCGTCATCATTCGGCTGAGAGAACGTTTTCAAGCCCCTGAACTGTCAAAGAGAACACATCCAGGCCAGCCAAAGAAGACCACTTGCAAGAGAGGACAGGTTCATCCGCAACATGCTCTTCGGACCAGACCACCACCTCCAACACCATCAGGCGTTGGCTCCAACTGCCACCAAACAGCATGTGTAGAAGACCATACGGCGGCGCCTCAACCTGCCAACCATCGAGCAAGGCGCCATCGGGGGGAAACCAAAACTGACTGCGGCCCACCGGGCACGTCGCCTGGCCTGGTCACAGCTCATCGAACATGGAACTCGGCTCAGTGGCGTTGGTGCTTTTCACCGATGAGTCCAAGTTCCAGTTGGAAGCCACGAGATGACCATTCGGGTGTGGCGGCCGTCCCAGGGACCACTGGCAGATGATGGTCATCCAGGAGTCGTCACTTTTGGTGGTGGCTCCGCTGGATGCGGGGGCAGCCAGCAGTCATCACAAAACTCCCCTTACCATGTGGATGGCAACCTGAACGGCCAACGCTACCTGCAGGAGAATTTTACGGCCTTTGGTGACCCAGCACTCCAGCAATTGGCTCAGGCGTGTTCATGGACGATAATGCCACCCCACATCGTTGTCGAGTCCGGACCACTTTTGTGGTTTGGGCAAGCTGGCATCACCAGGATGCCATGGGCCGGCAAACAGCCGACATGAAATCCTACTGAGAACATCTGGTCAAGCTTTCCGGGAGGAGAGTCCGAAAATCACCCCGTTTCCGCAAATCGACAGGAGCTGCTGCACTACCTGCAGCAGAGTGGGCAAACCTCCCCAGGCACTCATTAACAAGAACAGTCAACACCGTGAGGCACGCTTGTGGATTGTGTGGCAGCACGGAGGGGGCACAGACTCGGTTTTTGATAACTGTAAAGAAACACGCTTTTTGTGAAATGCATTTTGGGGGGTAGTCTCATTCAGCTCCCCTGTCTAATC
Organism: Conus ventricosus; assembly: GCA_018398815.1. Taxonomy (NCBI): domain Eukaryota; kingdom Metazoa; phylum Mollusca; class Gastropoda; order Neogastropoda; family Conidae; genus Conus; species Conus ventricosus. Next base: position 2,260,445 of record CM031600.1, read on the forward strand.
AAAAGAATGTTTTTTTCTGAGAAAGTGACAAAATGTTGTTCACGATAATGAAATTTAACACATAAACGAATACTTACTGTAAGTTGAATGTTTGTGTTGATTTCCTGAGTGTAGTTTCCGTAAACGATGGATATTTGAGATGCGCCTGCGCAGTTCGCCATATTTCATACGCTCAGATCAATATGATACTTCAAATAATAACTAGATCCAAGTCCGACTGTCAATAGATGTTTGTGCAAACCAAGTTTGTAATTCAGTTGACAATAAGCTTGATCTCTTAAAACACATTCACAAACCCCTTTTTTGGTGGCAATTTTAATAAAAGAAACTTGTGAGGCAAATATCCCTCCGTTTACGGAAACCTACACTCAGGAAACTACACACAAACATCAACTTACGAAGTAAGTATTCGTTTATGTGTTAAATTTCCTTTCGTGTAGTGTCGGTAAAACCGACGAATATTTGAGACTTCACGTTTGGTGTGCACAAACATTCCATTTCAATAAAATACATACTCTAGTCGACTATTTTTTCACATGCACCTTTTAGTAAGTAACATTATCACATAACTCGGTCAAGTCAATATACACAATTTATTCCACAGTATTAATCACTTACACATTGATCTTCAAGTGGTAAATTGGGATGAATATATATGGTGCAGGCAGTTGAGCCTCCTATGTAATTCACCAATATCTTTGTGGATAAAAAAAACAAAGAAACATCTTGTAAAAGGACATCAAAGAAAAAATATGTCCTTAAGAACTTTGTAAAAACTCCATGTTGTGAAGTAAAGAAATAATACTAGCACCTTTGCTTTTAAAAACACATTAATTTGTGGTCACCCAACACAAGGTCAAAAATATTTCCCAATAATACTGGAACCACAGAACAAAACCGACACACAGTTTTGCAAAAATGTGATAAGACTGAAACCACTAAATTTGATCACTGTCTGTATTATACATTGAAAGGAAGTGCTATTGCTTGGTGCAACACACACAATTGTCTTTGGCAAGTACTTCAGAATTTGAGGAACCTTGTGCAACACGGAAACAGCAGAGTGTGCTTCCAAGGTTCTGTTGTAGAACTTTGAAATGTGGTGCATTTGACCAACCCAGCACTTTTCAAATGTCAGCCAAGTACTCTCCTCTGAGCATGGCGAGTGATCTGCTCCACGAAAACTGTGTGATGCAAAGTTGTAAATTCCTGCATCCCACAAAATATCTTAACCAACGTGACACAGAGTCCTTTGTGGCAGTCCCATGAGGGCGTACATAACACAATAAGAAGCATTTGTTTACGGTCTTTTTCAATCTCTTTGTCCTGGAAATTATTCTTTTCAAACAATCTTACAACACCCATCTTTTCATTCTGAAATTCCTGTAAATGCAGAACACTATCTGTTAATTCCTGCTTGATTTGTCTTTGAGGTTTTTTCAATAATGTGGACAGTTGCATGCCCAATATTTTTTTTTTCTTGTAAATGTAATGAGCAGCTGAGCTTTATCAAATGAATGTTTGTACTCTCTGAGCTTGTACAACAAAACAATGCAACATAATTTCATTGTTAACTGCTTTAGAGATAAATCAGGGTTTTTCAGCTTTTTCCTTATATGCTCTAACAGTACAGACACATTCTCCAGTAATGTCATGTGAGTATCTGGGCATAGTAGGCCTAAGTTCAAAAACACCTTTCAGAAATCTGACTAGCTTAGGATGGGAACCGATCGACTTATCTGTGTCTGTAATGATTATGGCAGAGAAGGGCACTCCTGGCCGTGTGATCGCACTGGACTTACCCCATCTTCACAAAACTGTCAAAAATTCAATCACAGGTTGACAGGTGGAACGAAAAGGGATCACAATCCCGTTCAAACAGAAAAATTTCCATGTCTTAATTTATGTGTATTACTGCTTTTGGGTAATCACGCACATGATGCACAGACAATGTTACGAGCTGTTCAAAAAACCAAAAAGCCATGGCCTGCATTGCTTCCCAGATAACTCGAACTGCCAGAAGTTGAAGTTAGTCTGTGTAGAGATGTGGGGGGGGGGGGGGGGGGGGGGGGGGGGTGGGTGGGGGGGGGGGGGGGGGGGGGTGGGGGGGGGGGGGGGGGGGGGGGGGGGGGGGGGGGGGTGGGGGGGGGGGGGGGGGGGGGGGGGGGGGGGGGGGGGGTGGGGGTCTGTAATGACCCAGCTGCAAAACACGTTTTCCTTTTGAAGTAAAATGGGATTTTGAATGAGAAGCCTTAGCATTTGGGATACCACACTGCTGTTGGCCAGTGTGTAACGAGATAGTCCTTCTGCTTGATTCCTCTTCCATCGGCGCAGAGGCCGTTGGATCAGAACTGAAAGGTGAAAGCATAGACATCCATCTGTTCCAATCCACTGTGAAAGCATTTATTGCCATAGCTTCTGGATCTGTTCCCAAGACAAGAATGGTTTGATTTGTAATTTATCCTAGACGCAAACAAATCCAATCTGTGGGAACAGCACTTTCTGTGACAGTTTATTGTTTCTGAAACATAGTTGGATTAAGCCTCCACTCTGTTTCTATCATTAAACTGTCTTGACTTTCTTCTGCTCACATTTGTTTGTCCAGCAAAAAACTATATCAGTAACTCCAACTCCATTGTCCTTACTCCAATCCAGAATCTTTTGGCAATCACATTACAAACTGCTGAATGGATCCCCCCTCCCCCCCCACCATTTTCGATATAGGCATCAGCACATGTGGTGTCACATAGCAATTTTACATGTTGACCGTCTACTTCTTTACTGAAGCTTATAATGTCCACTACTCTAGGCCAACATTTCCAGGCATTAATGTGAAAAGATTTTTCACTTCTTGACCATCCTTCCTCCTGTTTCTCTTCCATTACAACTGCCCCCCAACCCCCTAACTTGACATCAGTTGTTATTCAACAGAGGAAGCTTATCTAAGTGGGTAAAAGCGAGCATTAAACATGTTTATCCACCCGTTAACTCTCCTCTGCCCATCTGTGAAAGAGAAATAACGCATCAAAATTGCCTTTGTTCACTCTTGAGTGCTACAGTTTTTCAACTCCAACTCTCTGTAATACAATGGTCCCCATTTCACTGCATGAAAGGCAGCTACCAATTTTTCCTATGACCGGTGCTAACTCCCGGATTTCAAATGAAACCCTGGCGCACAAGTTTGACATGCTGTTACAATCTTTCCTTTTTTTTCTCAGACAAAATCACAGTCATAGACTCTGAATTTAAAAGAAATCCAAGGTATTTTAACTCTTTGTTTGTGTAATACAGACGTTTCTCTGTATGTAAACCCCAGTCTTGAAATACTCAACTGTTGCTCAACCATTTTGCTACACTCCCTTGACTTTGACTTGCAAATAACAATCATCAATGAATGATGCGGGACAAGAAACCTTGTGTTCTTAAATGACATAGACTGGTTTCATCAATTTTGTGAAGTAACGAGACAATTTGCAAGACCAATTGCAAAACAAGTGTAATGCATATAGCTGCCCTCTCCATTTATATTTCAGGTATTTTCTGTGTTCTGCATGAATGGGCATTGAATAATTATGGCATGTCCTCAAATCAACTGAGCCATGAAACACCCTTTTTTCTCAATGTTTGTGCAGATGATAGGAGTTTCCATTTTAAAATGCTCATACTGGAACTGCCTCATTGAACCTGTTAATTGAGTCTTAGTCTGTAACTGCCATCTGTCTTGGGGATCAGAAATATTGGAGAAATGATTTCTCCTTCTTCATGGCTTGATTTTTCAATCACCTTTAAACTCAGTAATTTTATGGGATTTCATTATCTCTTTCTTGCACATAAATTTCCTTGACTTGATTTGGGTTGAAATTATGACATTCAAATTTCTGAAATTTCATCATAGCAAATTTTTTGATCCAGTTACCATTGCCCATAAAATTCATCAGATTTCATGCTGCCATCCTTGACAAATTGTTTCCACCTTCCGCTTGAAAATCCCCCGTCTTTGTGATTTTTAATACTCACTGACGGGCCAGGTTCAGAGTATTTTAGACCTGGTTTGAACTGGTTCATTCGCCAAGTGGTCTCTGGCCTCGACCCCTGGGTCCCCTCTTGAAATGGCAGTTGGGAACGGTACGTGGAACGGGTTTGGGTTCATCCCCAGATCCTCCCTCTGCCTCGACTGGGCGAGGCAGATCCTATCCGTTTTTTTTGACCCTGTTTGGGGAAAAAACTTTCTGCCCTCTGGCAGACACGACAAGGTCATTATTTGTATCTCAATTGGAGGTGGAGTCTATCTGAGAGAGAGCCAATTTCAAATCATCCACGAACCACTGATCTGTAATGGGGATCTCATCTGATGTTAATTTTTTTACTTCTTGTTATGTTTATTGAATGAGAAAATTTTTGCCCTTCTTTCCATTGAAATTATCAATGGGCCATCTGCAATTCAAGCCCATTCATCTGTAATCTGCTGGACAGTTTGACTATGCTTTTTCCCCTCAGTGCCTAGTTTCACCGGCTTTGCAAGGGCAAATGGAGCTCTCAGTAAACTTTTCTGGATCTTTTAAAAGTTATGTCGCTGTTTTTGCTGGTTTTGTAGTCCCATGATAGGACCACATCTCACTGTTGACTCTTGGACGCAACAAGTGACTGCAGTTTTCTGGCCTTTTGTGGCTTCCATCTTGTTTTGCAATCATCTTTGCTCTCATCCGATTTTCCTTTTATCATTGTGGTGTCAAAATACCTGGACATTTGATCTGAAATGCGGGCAACAAGTCGATTCTGCTCATACTCTGGTTTTTCTGCTCCAGAGCAGATTCTTCCTCATTCTGTTCCGACCTGAGAAATAGGCATTAACATCATCCAACTGCATTTTTTGCCAGCATTTTTTCCATTTTGTAAAATGGTCTGATCAATCACATCATCATCAACATTTTCGTCATTCCTCTTTTGCCTTTGTGATGTTTTGCGTATGTATTTGTTTCTTTTTCCTTCTTTGTTAATTGTTTATTCGTTTCCGGGCCCCTTTGTCCGCGTCAGACTGCGGGGTTTTTCCTCTGAGTGCGACCGTATTCTTTTCGTTTTCGATCTTCATCTCAAGGACTTCAATGTTGAAGTCGCTGTTCATTTTGCTCCTTCATGTCGTTTCCCATACTTCCCCTTGAAACGTAACTGTGCCAGTCGTTTCCTTTGTTTGTCGTCAACACTGGAAGCGTCCCCTCAATATTTCCGAGTCAGAACCCACTGACGAAACATCGAAAATCGCGTCCAACTCCACCGCCATTATTTATTGATAATTTTCGCCCCTGTGGCGCCTTTTTCATCAAATACGAGTAGTCCTACAATATATTGTTGTATTTAAGCCAAAAAACTTTTAAATAAAAGGAAAAAATATCACCTGATTTAAGAAAAGCTTTCGATTTTTGTGCTTGGGCTTTATCTCTGCGTGTTCGTATGGCGTCAGCAAACGCGTTATGGCGGAGACTGCGCATGCCATCTCAATATTCGTATTTTAACCGGAACCTACACCGAAAGGAATTAAACAATTTAGTAAAGAGCTGTCGGTTTGTCGGTTGAAAGTGACAAAAATGTTGTTTTCACTGATAATGAAATTAAACACTTCTATAAATTTCTGTCGTTTGTCGTTTTCTTTCTATGTTTTGTGAGACTGTGTATAACGTGGTCCTTAATTTAAAGTTCGACCCTGTATCTTCAACTTCTGTGTTACCATGTCCCGCTTTGATTTCCCTTTTGCCTGTGATCACTCATTTTCTTCGTCTTCCTTCTTCGTCATCCTCCTTCTTCTCTTCTCTTCTTCTTCTTCTTCTGCTTCTTCTTCTTCGTTTTCTCTTCTTCTTTCTTCTTCTTCGATTTCTTCGTCTCTTCTTCTCCGCCTCCTCCTCCTCCATCCTCCTCCTCCTCCTCCTCGCCTTTTGCTGCGCGGCGGCTTCTTCTTCTTCTTCACCTTCTTCTTCTTCTTCTTTCTTCTTCTTCTTCTTCTTCTTCCCCAGCCCTTCTGTTGGTCATGTGTGTCCTGTTATTATCCTGATCTTGATATTCTCCTGTGTCGTATCCACTGCCACCTGAACTTTTACTGTTCTGCAACTGTAGCTCAGGTTGGACATAATCACAAAAACCCTGTCTCTCCAACTCCTCCAACCGTTATTAGTAATTATACCTTTCCGCACTTGGCCTCCTCAAAAATGAGACTTCCGGGAGGCACCAGTTTTGTCTGGCGAAAATAAAAAAGGTGTGGGGGGTGGCGTTAATGTTCTAATGTGCTTTCCCATTTTGTTCTCCCAAAACGGATTTCATGATAGCATCAACACTTGTCTGGCGACATAAAAGAGGGGGTGGGGGTGGGGTGGGGTGGGTTTGGGGGGGGGGGGGGAGCGTCACTGGGACAAGGTGTGACAACAAAATCATGTTTTCACGTAGTGTACTGGCTCCCAAATATTATACTTTGGTAATTCAGTTGTAAAATTTCAATTGATCTAGGAATGAACGATGTTTCAAACACCACTGTCAATTTGTTGACTTACACCTTAGTTTAGATACTCATATTTACATTCCCAATTTCTCATACACCCTCTCTTTTGCTCTTATCACTCCCCTGCACCTGTCCCTGAATATGCTTGTGGATCTATGGACTCTTCCTTTGGTTGCTCATCTCCTGAACCAGTCTGAATTGGTTGTTACTATGGACCTTCGTTTGGTTGCTCATGCTGCACCTGTCTGAATACTTGTTATCTATGGACTCTTCCTTTGGTTGCTCATCTGCCACCTGTCTGAATTACTTTTGTTATCTAAGGAACTCTTCTTTGGTGCTCATCTGCACCAGTCTGAATTTGCTTGTTATCTATGGACTCTTCCTTTACTTGGCCTCCTCACCTGCAGCAGTCCACACCGGAAACCACAAGGTTAAATTGGAGAGGGTCTTAAGTCCTCTTTGCAGGTCAAGCTTCAGGAAGAAGAAGAAATGGAACAAATTATCTACGGTCCTCACAGATAACCTGCTTGAAACAATTTGAAACAAACGGCTTAAATTCTAATCTAACCACACAGCACTTATTGCAACTAGAATGGGGGGGTGGGGCATTAGGAAACATGTAGGGCACCAGCTGCCTAACTAAACCAACTTAAAGAGACGACAAAAATAAGTAAATAAAGCAAATGGTATAGAAATAAGATTCACAATTCGAAGCATCCACCCAAATTTTCCATTCTGTCTGTCTGTCTGTCTGTCTGTCTGGTCTGTCCCTGTTTGTCCTGTCTGTCTGTCAGGGTCTGTCAGGTGTGGAATGAGCTAACCAGGTGTGGAAGGGCTAGCCTAGGTGGGGTAAGAGCTCGCCTAGGTGGGGAAGAGCTAGCCTAGTAGGTGGAAGAGCTAGCTAGGTGGGGGGAAGAGTAGCCTAGTGTGGAAAGAAGCTAACCTAGGTGCGGAAAGAGCTAGCCTAGGTGTGGACAGAGCTCGCCTAGATGGGGGGAAGATCTCGCCTAGGTACGTGGGAAGAGCTAACCTAGGTGTGGAAAGACTAACCTAAGATTGATGGAAAGACTAGCCTAGGTGGGGGACGACTAGCCAGGATGTGGGAAGAGCTAACCTAGGTGTCTGGAAAGAGCTAGCCTAGGTGTGGCAGAGCTAGCCTACGTGGGGAAGAGCTAACCTTGGCGTGGAATGCGCTAACCAAGAGGTGTGGACGAGCTAGCCTAGGTGGGGGAAAGAGCTAACCTAGATGGGGAGAGCTAGCCGAGGGTGGGGAAGAGCTAGCCTAAGGTGTTGGGAAGAGCTAGCCTAGGGTGGAAAGAGCTAGCCTTAGGGGGGGAAGAGCATAGCTAGTATGGAAAGAGCTAGCCAAGGTGGGGAAAAAGCTAGCCTAGGTGGGTAGAGCTAGCCTAGGTGTGTGAAGAGCTAACCTAGGTGTGGAAAGAGCTAACCAGTGGGAAAGCTAGCCTAGGTGTTGGAAAGAGCTAACCTAGTTGGAAGAGCTAGCCCTAGTGGGGAAAGAGCTAGCCTAGTGGGGGAAGAACTAGCCTAGGTGGGGGAGGGGGAGCTAGTCAAGGTGGGGGAGAGCTAGACTAGGTGGGGAAGATCTTGCCTTGGTGGGGGAGAGCTAGCCAGCGGTGGGGGGAAGAACTAGTCCTAGTGGGGAAAGAGCTACCTAGGTGGGTGTATCTTGCCTAAGTGGGGAAGACCTTGCCTAGGTGGGGAAAGAACTGGCCTAGGCGAGAAGTAATTAGCCTAGGTGGGAAGAACTAGCAGTAAATGGGTGAAGAACTAGCCTAGGCGGGAAGGAAGAGCTAACCTAGGTGGGGGACATGCTAGCTTAGGTGGGGAAGAGCTAGCCGGAGAGGGGAAGTAGGTAGCATAGGTGGGGACGAGCAAGCCTAGTGGGGGAAGGAAGAGCTAACCTAGGTGGGGTAAAATGCTAGCTTAGGTGGGGGTCAGAGCTAGCCTAGGTGGGGAAAGAGGAAGCCAGGTGGGGAAGAGGTAGCCTAGTGTGGGAAGAGCTATCCTTGGTGTGGGAAGAGGTAGCCTAATGGTGGGGGAAGAGCTAGCCTAGGTGTGGAAGAGGCTAAGGCCTAGGAGTGGGAAGAGCTAAGCCTAGGTGGGGGAAAGGTAGCCTAGGTGGGGGAAGAGGTAGCCAAGGTGGGGAAGAGGTTGCCAAGGTGGGGAAGAGCTAGCCTAGGTGGGGGAAGAGTAGCCAAGGTGGGGGGAAGCAGCCTAGCCCAAGGTGTGGGAAGAGCTAGCCCAAGGTGGGGGAAGAGCAAGCTAGTATGGAAGAACTAAAACTAGCCTATTGTGGGAAGAGCTAGCCTTGGGTGTGGAGAGTAGCCTTGGTGGGGGTAAGAGCTAGCCAGATGGGGGAAAGGACATTCTGCCTAGGTGGGTGAAGAGCTAGCCTGGAGTGGGAAGAGCTAGCTTGGTGGGGGAAGAGCTAGCCTAGTGGGGGAAGAGCTAGCCTAGGTGGGGGAAGAGCTAGCCAAGTTGGGAAAAGATAGCCTAGTTGGAGAGAAGCGCTAACCTAGGTGGGGGAAGAGCTAGCCTATGTTGGGTAAAGCTAGCCTAGGAGGTGTGGGTGGGTGGTGAAGACTGCTAGGTGTGGGAAATGCTAGCTTAAGAGGGGAAGAGTAGCCAAGGTGGGGAAGAGGAGCCAAGGTGGGGTTACGATGTAGCCAATGTGGGGGAAGAAGGTAGCCAAGGTGGGGAAGAGCTAGCCTAGGTGGGGGATATCTACCTAGTGGGGAAAGATACAAGCCTAGGGTGGGGAAAGCTCCGCTAGGTGGGGGAAGAGAAAATCTAGCCTAGGTGTGGAAAGCGATCCAAATGGGGGGAAGAGCTACCTATGTTTCGTAAGACGCTAGCCTAGGTGGGGTGAAGATCTGTTGGCCTGGTGAGGGAAGAGCTCGCCTAGGTGGAGGGAAGACTCGCCTAGAGGGGTAAGACCTCGCCTAGGTGGTGGGAAGAGCTAGCCTAGGTGGGGAAGCGCTCGCCTAGGTGGGGGAAGAGAAAACTAGCCTAAGGAGGGTGAAAGAAAATCTAGCTAGGTGGGGGAAGAGCTACCAGGTGGGAGAAGATCTAGCCTAGGTGGGTGAAGAGCTAGCGGCGAGGGGGGGAAAAAAATCTAGACCTAGTGGGGAAAGAGCTAGCCTACGGTGGGGGAAGATCTGCCAAGGTGGGGAAGACTACCTAGTGGGGGAAAGAGCTAGCCTAGGTGGGGAAGATCTAGCCTAGGTGGGGGAAGAGATAGTTTAAGGTGGGAAAAGGTAGCCAAGGTGGGGAAGAGCTAGCCTTATGTTGGGTAAGATCTAGCCTAGGTGGGGAAGATCTCGCCTAGGGGGGGGGGGGGGGGGGAATAGCTCGCCTAGGTGGGGGAAGAGAAAATCTAGCCTAGGTGTGGGAATAGCTAGCCTAGATGGGGGGAGGCTCGGCCTCGGTGTGGGAAGAGATTAATCTAGCCTAGTGGTGGGAAGGGGCTAAGCCACGGTGGGGGAAGAGATAACTATCCGGTGTGGGAATGAGCTCGCCTCGGTGTGGGGAAGAGATAATCTAGCTAGGTGTGGAAAGCTAGCCTCGTGGGGGAAGAGAAAATATCTAGTCCTAGGTGTGGGGACAGCTAGCCTCGATGGGGGAAGAGCTCGCCTAGTGAGGGGAAGAGAAAATCTAGCCTAGGGTGTGGGAAGAGCTACCTAGGTGGCTTTTAGATCTCTCAGCCTGTCCCATTTTCCTTTACACTGCTTGTCTTTAGCAGGCTCACATTGGCGAAAGATGCTACACGTATGGAAAGACATCATTCGGTCACATATGTCAGAGTCCAGACTCACTGCTCAGCTGGAGAACATCAAAAATGAACCTTCTTTGTGAGATCTCTTGAACAAGCTGGCATTATAGACGTGATCAGATCACCTTGACGAAAGTTCGATCGAAACACATGTAACGAACCTATTTTTCTTTAATTTGGGTTATTATTTCCTTTGTCCCTGTCAACTTCCTTCTTTCTCGTTGTAAGGGCTCCTGTTTAAAGATCACACACAGTAGTACAACATCAACACTGGAATAATGACGATAAAACAAATGGTATTAATCCTTGTATGACCTAGTTGCTTTTATCTGTCACTTGCGTATGCAGTTTCTCTTGAAAGGTAATATAGGTTTTCGCTCACTACTAATATTAAGAGAGGAGAAGGGGGAGAGAGAGAGAGAGAGAGAGAGAGAGAGAGAGAGAGCAAGAGAGAGAGAGGAGAGAGAGAGAGAGAGAGAGAGAGAGAGAGGAGAGAGAGAGAGAGAAGTAACAGCAGAGGGGCAAACTGAAGTTAACAATTCCTCCATCATTACAACAACAACAAACCAACAAAAAAAAAAAAAAGGGGGGGGGGGGGGGAGTAATGGGAACAAAACAAAGGAATGAAAAATTAGGTGTTATATTATAAAGGTCTTCACTAAGTACTATGGGGACCATCAAGGTCCGACTTGAAAAGAGATCCATTCATATCGCCCATGCTCAGGAGCTATTTTCGTCCGCTGACACCAGTACAGCACGACAAAAGTAGGGCCCAGATTCCAGTCCAGATGAAAACCAGAACAAGGTTATGACAGCCCCTGTCGGAACCAAGTATCTAAGAATCCTGCCAATGACAAGGCATCCTGCCACCAAAAATACAAATTTTGTCTGGGTCCACCATATCCTTAAAAACCTTTAGGCAATAGGATGTAAAACTCACTCTCTACCTACCTACCTACCGACCTCCACAAGCAACTTTGCACGCATGTCACTATGGATACACAGCTCCCACAACAACAGTTTCACGTATATATGTAGTATGGTTTGGTTTTCCTTCAACACCTTGCATATACATTCAACAGTTTATGCCCGTTTAGAATATCATATAAACATACACACACTCGCGTGCACGCGCGCGCGCACGCACATACGTACGTAAGCACACACACACACACACACACACACACACACACACACACACACACGCACGCACGCACGCACGCACGCACGCACGCAGCCACGCACGCACGCACGCACGCACGCACGCACGCAGGGCACGCACACACACACACACATTCATGCACGCACCTCTCCCCAAAACACACACACAACACACACATTCATGCACGCCCCTCCCCCCTCCCTCCACACACACACCGTTTCATGTTATCTAATGGTTTTCCCTATAGGTACAGCAATGTCTTACAATGGAGCAATGGTGTAGTTGCGTATTACTTGGACACCGAATTCAGCTGGTATCGCGCCTATGTAAAGTCCATCCTGCGGCGTGCCACCAAAGTACAGATACAGTCAAAAGACCACCCTGCGTCCTACGGGCATGTTTTGTGAAGTCCACTCTCCGATGGCTCAACACCACAGCAACAAGACTGTCACACTCCCTGTACCCACAGACTGGACAGCGTGGCCAGTTCCACTCGTCACATGTCCCCTGGGACATCTGACACACAGCATGTTGACTTGCGATCCGAAAAGTCTGTGTGAGGCTTTAGCCAATACTCAGGAATGGTATCATAATCATTGCCGTGTTTCTCCGGGACTGACCCTACCATACTTCTATTGTCACGCTCCTAGGGAATTTATATCTTACAGTCTGGTGTGCGATTTTTGTAAGGATTGCCAAAACGGCATTGATGAAGATTTTTGTATGCATTCCAATGACAGTGATGGAGTACAGCGGCAGGTAAAGCATGAATTATTCCCTTTCCTTTCTCTGCTCCAGTTATTGGTGCTGAGGTGCTCAGATAAAGGAAAGCATCTTTGGAGACAATCGTGAGGTTCTCAGCGTGTTTCTCTTTGTTTTTTGTTTAAGCTCATGTATATCTAAGTGTGTTTACTCTCGCTATTTTCCAAAACGTACGTATGATAAAGAACAAGATGAGTTTGGTTCTCATTTCAGATAGTTGGATATAAACCGGTTGAACCGAGTCAGAAAGCACCACCAATAATACTGGATCACTATCTCAGGTTAGTATGAGGTGTGAGTCTAGATATCATCAGAACTAGAAACTAAATAAAACCGTTTGCAGGTGACAAAACATCTTTGCCTTTCAAAGACGAAGTTGCACCATATGTAAATGGTTGTATTTAGGTGCTGCCGTGCATTTCGGTTCTTTCAAATGTTAACTGGTCAAATAACAACCAGAAGAAAGATGCCCTAGGGCCCCGTAGATTGACAGAGATATGCAAAACGATGCATGTATAGCACAGTTTAAAACCTGGTATATTACATGCAGGATCGTCAACCAGCATAGTACTTCATTTCTGCTTCAGTCGATGCTGGACAAGCATCATAGCTGTGGTATGGGTTTTGATGTCAATACGTCTTTTTTGTACTCTCAGTTCTTATAGAACAGGGAGTACTTTACGATGGGAACGAAGAAATGCTCTGAGTGTGTGTGGTGTGTGTGTGTGTGTGTGTGGGGTGTGTGTGTGTGTGTGTGTGTGGGTGTGTGTGTGTCCGTCCGTCCGTGGTCAAAATGTGTTACACTCGCTCCAGACAAAACTACTAAGCCAATCTTTCTGAAAATTTGTAGGTTTTGTTCATTATGGGTCCGATGATGCCCAATGTGTTATTTTAACCGTTATAACGGCTATAACGGCCCATAACGGTTTTTCTTTTTTTATGGAATTCTCAGAAAGTACTTGGCCGATCTTTCTAAAAATTTAAGGTATGTTCATTTTTGGGTCACGGATGATCCCCGAGTTTATTCTACCGTTATAGCCATTACTAGAAATAAAAGAGTATTGTTTAGAACTAAAAAAATATCCTAATGTATTACAGAAAACAAATGCACACAGTATTACAGAAGGTATTTCTGGTCTCCAGAAGATTCTGATGCCAGGAAAAAGATTCCTGACTCTTGTGAAATTTCTGGAACCAAAATTATGTTGTCTGTTGATGCTTTGACCATTAAATAACAACACATCAAACAAGTCTTTAAACAATTTAAAGCACAACTATACAAAATGTATAAACCAAACCCAAGGAAGGATGGAAAGCACAGTTGAAACTGTTACTGAATACCTCTTCTAAATGTGCAGTCATAGCTTAAATCGTATAAACTGATTTACACGTTCTGATTTCTAGGAATATTGAAATGATTTTCCCTTTGCAATAGGCTCACTAAATAATAATCCGTTGGTTTCTGCCTGTTATGATAGAAATGATCCTTGACTGCCGATCTTGTTCACAAATATAATCAGTATAAGCTCTCAACCCTGGCGTACTTCAAAAAACAAATGCATGACTGAATGAATTTCCATCTTTTGGACAAATAAAAGAGAAGGTAAATATACGGGTTCACGACCACCCA
>CM031600.1:2274375-2276875 GCA_018398815.1 Conus ventricosus
AGAACAATAAAAGACCTTTGTCAAAATAGCTTTACGAAGACATGCTGGGATAAGTGTGTGGATTTTATGTCAAAAATATAACTCGTTTTAAAAGACTTTAGAGAACAGTTAAAGACTGTAATTTTATTTCACATGAAAGACAGAGATGCATTTGATGAATGTTTGCGTGAAAATGATGTTATTGAGAATGATCAGGAAAAACATAAGATTAAGCAAAAACTAAAATCTGAAAAGTTTAGTAAATTAGTATTAAAAACGGATAATCCTACACAGTATGTTTGTTTGTAGATAATCGTTATTTTTTGGTTATTGAAGTCTTACTTGTCAGAGAACAGGAAAACACGGGGTCAAGGTCGGCCGCTCGAAACCGTTAAGACCGGTTGAGAGCGGGTGAGCTTGACCCCGTGTTTTCCTGTTCTCTACAAGCTTATGAGATGATGCTAATGCGGCTAGAAACAGATAGTTGTAACTGGGCTTCGAGAATAAAGAATATTTTAATAGAAAATGGCTTTGGAATAGTATGGCTATGTCAAGATGTCGGAATTGAAGAGGGGTTTATATCAGAATTCAAGGACAGGCTTATATCATGCTACAAGCAAAAATGGCACTCAGAGATTGAAACTAGTGATAAATACTCATGGTATTATTCATTTAAATCTGTGTTTGAGCCAGAGAAGTATTTAACTTTAATTACAAACAAAAGAATGAGAGAAGCACTGACAAGGTTTAGATTAAGAGTACACGGCTTAGGTATTGCAAAACACTGGTGTATGGATAGAGAAGTCACAAACTGTGTATTGTGTGGTCAGAATGTTGAAGATGAAGTACACTTTATTTTCCAGTGTCAACAGTTCTCAGACATTCGTCGTAAATACTCCTTCTTTAATATGATTCATATCCAGCCATCAATAAATGGTATAAGGGATCTTTTAACAAATGATAATTCAACCATTGTTGCCTTTGCTAAATAATAGTGGAAGCTATGAAAATAAGAAATAAGAAACTAGAACCTAATAATTAAATAACTAAGTTTATAGTCATTGGATGGTCCGAATGTTGTTGGCCAAGTGTGCGTGCGTTTAAGAGGGTTGGTGGGCGTGGGGGAAGGGCGAGGGCGGGTGGGAGGGGGAGGGGGCGTGCGGAGATGGAGAGGGGGGGGGTGAGGGAGCGGCGCGAGGAGTGAGAGAACAGTTATATTATGAAGGGGGGGGGGAGGGGGGGGCAAGGGGGGGGGGGGGGGTGGACAAGCTAGGAGAGCGGTGTTTGTGCGACGTATGCGTGTGAGTGAGCGTGTGCTTTTTTTGGTTCTCTTGTATGCGTGGAGGGTTGTCAGTTAGGACTGAGGGGAGAGTAACAGAGTGAGGGTCAAAGGAAGGAGATTGGTGGGTCAAGATAGGAAAAGGCAAGTGTGGAGGGGTAGGGGGGGGGGGGGGGGGCGGCGAGGAGGGGGACGGGGTGGGGGTGAGGGTGCAGGGTGCGATAGGAAGGGAAGATAGTATATTTTACGTGTGTGTTTAATTTTATGTCACTCCTTATGAACGTGTATAAGATGTCCGGCAACATTAATACGCAAAAAAACTTTGAAATATTTGTTTTGACTGTATTGTTTTCTATCATGATTATTATTTGTTATGATTTATGAATGATGCGATTTCTAAAACTATGTGTGGAACCCCCTTGCCTTTATGGCTAACTTCGCTGAAGGCAATAAAACACCAAAGCGTCAAAGCGTCAAAGCGTCTCTCTGTCTCTCACTCTCTCTTTGTCTCTCTCTCTCTCTGTCTCTCTCTCACTCTGTCTCTCTCTGTCTCCTCTCTCTCTCTTGTCTCTCTCTGTCTCTGTCTGTCTGTCTCTCTCTCCCTCTCTCTCTCTCTCTCTCTCTCTCCCCCCTCTCTCTCTCTCTCTCTCTCCCGCTATCTCTCTCTCTCTCTCTCTCTTTCCCTCTCTCTCTCTCTGTCTCTCTCTGTCTCTGTCTGTCTGTCTCTCTCTCCCTCTCTCTCTCTCTCTCTCCCTCTCCCTCTCTCTCTCTCTCTCTCTCTCTCTCTCTCTCTCTCCTCTCTCTTCTCTCTCTCTCTCCGCCCCTCTCACCGCTCCTTTCCGATCAGATATCAGATACTAAATAAATAAACGAATAAGACTACAGCAAACCAACCGATAAATAAATAAACGAATAAGACTACAGCAAACCAACAGATAAATAAATAAACGAATAAGACTACAGCAAACCAACAGATAAATAAATGAATGAATAAGACTACAACAAACCAACAGATATATAAATGAATGAATAAATTAATAAAACATCATTTCAAATGTCTTGACACTATGAACACAGATCATTTCAAATGTCTTGAAATTATGGAAAGATCATTTCAAATGTCTTGAAGTTATGAAAACAGCTGTGTCGAAGCTGACCAGATTCATCGCGATTCTTATGTAGTTCCATTGAACGGGGTTTTTTTTATCCACAGTTTCAGTGGACTAACAACTCTTTCTTGAT
>CM031600.1:2286875-2296602 GCA_018398815.1 Conus ventricosus
CGACAGAGATGGCTGTTGCTACCCCTATGACGACGACGACAGAGACTGCTGTTGCTACCCCTATGACGACGACAGATACTGCTGTTGCTACCCCTATGACGACGACAGATACTGCTGTTGCTACCCCTATGACGACGACAGAGATGGCTGTTGCTACCCCTATGACGACTACGACAGAGACTGCTGTTGCTACCCCTATGACGACGACAGATACTGCTGTTGCTACCCCTATGACGACGACAGATACTGCTGTTGCTACCCCTATGACGACTACTACAGAGACTGCTGTTGCTACCCCTGTGACGACGACAGAGACTGCTGTTGCTACCCCTATGACGACGACAGAAAGTGCTGTTGCTACCCCTATGACGACTACGACAGAGACTGCTGTTGCTACCCCTATGACGATGACAGAGACTGCTGTTGCTACCCTATGACGACGACAGAGACGGCTGTTGCTACCCTATGACGACGACGACAGATACTGCTGTTGCTACCCTATGACGACGACAGAGACTGCTGTTGCTACCCCTATGACAACGACAGAGACTGCTGTTGCTACCCCTATGACGACGACAGATACTGCTGTTGCTACCCCTATGACGACGACAGAGACCGCTGTTGCTACCCCTATGACGACGACAGAGACGGCTGTTGCTACCCTATGATGACGACAGAGACTGCTGTTGCTACCCCTATGACGACGACAGAGACTGCTGTTGCTACCCCTATGACGACGACAGAGACTGCTGTTGCTACCCCTATGACGACGACGACAGAGACTGCTGTTGCTACCCCTAAGACGACGACAGAGACTGCTGTTGCTGCCCCTAAGACGACGACAGAGACTGCTGTTACTACCCCTATGACGACGACAGAGACTGCTGTTGCTACCCCTCGGACGACGACAGAGACTGCTGTTGCTACCCCAAAGACGACGACAGAGACTGCTGTTTCTAACCCTATGACGACGACAGAGACTGCTGTTGCTACCCCTATGATGATGACGACAGAGACTGCTGTTGCTACCCCTATGACGACGACAGAGACTGCTGTTTCTAACCCTAAGACGACGACAGAGACTGCTGTTGCTACCCCTATGATGACGACAACAGATACTGCTGTTGCTACCCCTATGACGACGACAGAGACTGCTGTTACTACCCTATGACGACGACAGAGACTGCTGTTGCTACCCCTATGACGACGACAGAGACTGCTGTTACTACCCTTATGACGACGACAGAGACTGCTGTTGCTACCCTATGATGACGACGACAGAGACTGCTGTTGCTACCCCTATGACGACGACAGATACTGCTGTTGCTACCCCTATGACGACGACGACAAATACTGCTGTTGCTACCCCTATGACGACGACGACAGATACTGCTGTTGCTACCCCTATGACGACGACGACAGAGACTGCTGTTGCTACCCCTATGACGACGACAGAGACTGCTGTTCTAACCCTAAGACGACGACAGAGACTGCTGTTGCTACCCCTATGATGACGACAACAGATACTGCTGTTGCTACCCCTATGATGACGACGACAGAGACTGCTGTTGCTACCCCTATGACGACGACAGAGACTGCTGTTGCTACCCCTATGACGACGACAGAGACTGCTGTTACTACCCCTATGACGACGACAGAGACTGCTGTTGCTACCCCTATGACGACGACAGAGACTGCTGTTACTACCCTTATGACGACGACAGAGACTGCTGTTGCTATCCCTATGATGACGACGACAGAGACTGCTGTTGCTACCCCTATGACGACGACAGATACTGCTGTTGCTACCCCTATGACGACGACGACAAATACTGCTGTTGCTACCCCTATGACGACGACGACAGATACTGCTGTTGCTACCCCTATGACGACGACGACAGATACTGCTGTTGCTACCCCTATGACGACGACGACATATACTGCTTGTCGTGCTGCTTCCGCAACCCGCTGTGACGCTGACGTCGATGATGATGATGATGATGATGATGATGATGATGATGATGATGATGATGATGATGATGATGATGATGCCGGTGGTGATGGTAACAGTGCTTTATATGAAGACAGTTTGCCCGTGTTGATAAGACGCGTTGACATTAAGCACTGCACATGTACTGTGGCTGTGGCTCCTGTTTTGTTGATGTGTTTGAACAATCTGTATTATTATTATTATTATTAGTAGTAGTAGTAGTAGTAGTAGTAGTAGTAGTAGTAGTAGTAGTAGTAGTAGTATATTATTATTTTGTTATTATTGTTGTTGTTAATATTATTATTAATATT
The DNA here is from genome assembly GCA_018398815.1 of Conus ventricosus. Classification (NCBI taxonomy): domain Eukaryota; kingdom Metazoa; phylum Mollusca; class Gastropoda; order Neogastropoda; family Conidae; genus Conus; species Conus ventricosus. The sequence continues at coordinate 2,289,177 of CM031600.1, forward strand.
ATTATTATTATTATTATTATTATTATTATTATTGTTGTTATTATTATTATTATTATTATTATTATTATTATTATTATTATTATTATTTTATTATTGTTATTATTATTGTTATTATTATTATTATTACTACAACTCCTACCACTACTACTACTACTACTACTACTACTACTACTACTACTACTACTACTACTACTATCATTATTATTATCATCATCATCATTGATGAGAACAATAATGGTAAACAGTGATAGGTTAATAATAAAAAAATAATGATGATGATAATAAGGATAAGTTTTATTTCATTAATTATATTATTATTGATATAACAACAAGAAATACCGATGATGATGATGATGATGACGACGACGATGATGATGATGATGATGATGATGATGACTATAAAGGCAGTGTCAATGTTGGCCGTAGCAGTGTTGATTCCGGACCTTCCCAAACGAAAGGTTGACATGGGGAGCGAGAGAGCGAGCGAGAGAGACCAGACAGACAGACAGACAAACAGACGGAGACAGGCGGGAAGACAAAGTCACAAACAAACACCCTCAGACAGGCAGCCAGACGAAAAAAAAACAAAAAAAAACGCCCCGACTTCCTCCCCTCCCCTTTCCCCTCTCCTCCGCCCTGCCCTTCTCTGCCCTTCCTCTTCTTCTCCCCCATTCCCCCACCTTCCATCCCCCAAGACCACAGGGCCAGACATTCCATTCAGTGTGGGGATGGACCAGACGTTCTCCTCCCCCCTCTCCCCACCCACGACCGGCGAACTGTGTTCACAACGATGCTCTTATTACACCACATACTGTCGGCATTCTCCTCACACAGACTTCGCCTAACATGCAGGCTTCGGGCCATTCTTTCTTCTTTTTTTTTTTTTTTTTTAGGGGGGGGGGGGGGGGGGGGGAGGGGGAGGGGGGGTAGGAGGAGAGGGGGGGGGGGGGTGTTAGGAAACGGGAGGGTTAGAAAGAAGGGGGAGGGTGGGTGGTGAGGGGCGAGAGGGGGGTGGTAACGGGGCCGGGTGGGGAGAAGGGGGGAGGTTAGGAGGGAGGGAGGGGTACTTCTCCTGTATCTGAACATCGGTGTTGTATTTTCAGACATACCTTAATAATGCTGCCACCTCAAAGGAAAACAAAAGACAAAAAAACAAAACAAAAACAAAACAAAAACAAACAAAACTTTTCCGCTCCCTCTTTTCCGCTTCCATGACCTCTGTTTTGGCCTCTTCTGGTCTCAACTTCTTCCTTGTCAGACATTTTTGGATTTTTTTTTTTTTTTTTTGGGGGGGGAGGGGGGGGAGAGAAAGAGGAAGTAGAGTGGAGGGGGGGGGGGGAGAGGAATGGAGGACGAGAAGGTGGGGGAGGGGAGAGACGGTGGCGGGTGGGGGGAGGGGGGGGGGTCGTGTGGGTATGTTACGAGGTGCGGGGAGTGCTCATAGTTCTGGGTGATATAACTGTCGATCCTGTGAGCTATTTTTAGAGCTTGATAGTGTATCCTCCGCCGAAAAATAGATTCTTTACGGGTCACACTGTCACACAAAACCGTTGGAGATTTTTTCTGTTGCCCTCGATGGAGGTGGTGGAGCAGGGAAGGGGAGCGGAATGCGAGGTGGGGGGGGGGGGAGAGGCGGGGAAGGGGGGAGGGGGGGGGGCAAGTGAGAGTTACAGAATAGACAGAACTGAACTTCACTTTTGGTGCCAAAATATCGGGTGTAAACTAATTTCAGATTTGATTATATCAACTGCCATTTCCTAAACATCGGGTGTAAACTAATTTCAGATTTGATTACATCAACTGCCATTTCCTAAATAGCTCCCCCCACCCCCACCCCCACCCTTTCCCAACGTCAAATCTTGATCAACATTCTTCTCCCACTCCTCCCCAACTATTTCTTTCTTCCCTCCCTTCATTTCATGTCGCCAAGTTTAGCACAGTTTCACTTCCGTCACGCCACCCCCACCCACCCCCATACCCACCCCCCATTCACACACATATTTTCCCTCCACCCCCCTCCTTCCGACCCCATGTCCCTCTCACCTCCTCCCCCCCCCCCTCCCGTTTTTACCTCACTCCTTTTTACCTTACAGCTTTCTTCCCACCACCACCTCCTTCCTCCAAACTCCCTCCCCCTCATCTCTCCCCTCCCCATTACGCCAATCCCCCCCCCCCCCCCCCCCCCCGCATCCTTCCCTCTGCCCTGCCTGTCAGTCCTAGCATTGTCGTTTCATGGGCATCTTATCAGAACCCGAGACCTTTCCCTTGGGGGCTCTGCAACGGGTTTTATGTCTTGGGGGCGGGGGGGGGGGGGGGGGGGGGGGGGGGGGGGGGGGGGGGGGGCGGTTGCGCCGCGATTTTTGTAATCAGCCAGTCCCATGCCATTAGGAAAGTGCATGCCAGGTATATGCTCTTTTCTCTCTCTTTCTCTCTCTCTCTCTCTCTCTCTCTCTCTCTCTCTCTCTCTCTGTCTCTCTCTCTCTCTCTCTCTCTCTCTCTCTCTCTCTCTCTCTCTCTCTCTCTCTCTCTCTCTCTCTCTCTCTCTCTCTCTCTCTGTGTTGTTCTTCAGTTTAACGTCCTTCCACTAAAAGTGATTCAGACAATATTATAGTGTAGAGTGAGCTTGATGTAAGGAATGAGAGAGATGCATTTTTTTAGGGAGTGTAAGGGAGTGTAAGTTTAAAGTGGTACGTAATGAATGTAATCATAACCCTCCACCCCACCCTATTCAACAGAACATTTAACTTAAACTAAAATTGTAACTGTAACAATCACAAATGCTAAAGATAAATATTAAGTGAACAGCCTAATAAACATGTGTGTGTGTGTGTGTGTGTGTGTGTGTGTGTGTGTGTGTGTGTGTGTGTGTGTGTGTGTGAATGTTTTGGGTTGGATTATTGTGTGTGTTTAGGGTGCGCCTATGTGTGTGCGCGCGTGCGCGCGAGCGTGTGTGTTAGGTCTTCAATTTGTGTGTGTGTGTGTGTGTGTGTGTGTGTGTGTGTGTGTGTGTGTGTGTGTGTGTGTGTGTGTATGTGTGTGTGTGTGTGTGTGTGTGTGTGTGTGTGTGTGTGTGTGTGTGTGTGAAAGAGAGAAAGAGCAAGAAAGCGATTGAGAGAGAGAGAGAGAGAGAGAGAGAGAGAGAGAGAGAGAGAGAGAGAGAGAGAGAGAGAGGTCGCAACTTGTTTGCGGAAAAGCAATAATCAGTCAGTAAGTACATTTAATGAATAGATAAAGAGAAAAATACAGCAATAGCTACAATAATGATAATAATGGTAATAACAATACTATCAATAATAACATTAATGGTATTAATAATGGTAATAATAATGATAACAATAGTGATGATAATAATAATAATAATAGTAATACCAATAATAATAATAATAATAATGATAATAATGGTACTAAGAATAATATAGATACCCTTAAAACAAAACAAAATCAAAGCAAAACAAAAACGGAAAGAGAAAAAAAGTACAAAGAAAGAGAAAGCAGTTTGACTGTTCTTCTAGTCAACAGAAAGGCAATTCCAGGTGTATGTTTTTCAAGTTCAAGTCCTCTAAGACGTTTTATGCAAATGAAGCCTACATAAAGCACAACACAGAAAGAGAGAGAGGGGGAGGGAGGGAGAGAGAGAGAGAGAGGAGAGAGAGAGAGAGAGAGAGAGAGAGAGAGAGAGAGAGAGAGAGAGAGAGACAGACAGACAGACAGACAGACAGACAGTAACTTTTTGTCGGCGTGGGTTGGATGCACATTATTCCTCCATTACTATCTCGTGCATCTTAGTAGGCTGCGCACATTCACGAGAACTCGCACACCCGCTCCATCAATAAACGTGCTTCCCCCAGTCTCCAGAATCGTCTCCCGCACAAGCCTTGAAGGTCAGGTGCGCGTGTCTCTTATCAATCCGCCTCCCCAAGAATTCGCTTCTACCCTCACCTTCCACTTCTGACTCATTTCCACGGAGATAGTCATCGTAATGCGATGTCTGTCGCTCCCTCTTACTTTTCCGGCTGAAGAAATCACCTGTTCGACAATGAGAGAGAGAGAGAGGGGGGGGGGGGGGAAGGAGGAGGAGGAGAGACGTAGACAGACAGACAGACAGACAGAACAGACAGACAGACAGACAGAGAATGTGTGTGCTGAACATGTTCGGGCGTGGTGTGTGTGTGTGTGTGTGTGTGTGTGTGTGTGTGTGTGTGTGTGTGTGTGGTGTGTGTGTGCGCGTGCGTGCGTGCGTGCGTGCGTGCGTGCGTGCGTGCGTGTGTGTGTGTGTGTCTTGATTCTGACTGATTGTGTGTAACTGTGTGCTTCTCTGACTCTCTCCTCCCTCCTTCCCTCCCTCCCTCTTCATTTATTCATATGACTTGACTTTTACGCGGTGTCAGCCCAGATAATGCGCTTTGTGGTTGACCGGTCTATAAGCAACTCTCTCTCTCTCTCTCTCTCTCTCTCTCTCTCTCTCTCTCTCTCTCTCTCTCTCTCTCTCTCTCTGTCTGTTTGTCTGTCTGTCTGTTCTCTCTCTCTCTCTCTCTCTCTCTCTCTCTCTCTCTCTCTCTCTCTCTCTCTCTCTCTCTCTCTCTCTCTCTCTCTCTCTCTCTCTCTACCGCCTTCGTGCGGGTAGGTGCACACGCGTACTTCTTTTGTGTGTGGGAGGGAGACGATGAGGGGAGAGGGGGGGGGGGGGGGGAGGAAGGGGAGATAGTCGTTATTTTAAGCAGACAACAAAATCAGCCCAGCGATGATGAACAACAGTCATAGAATTCTGTCATAGAGGAAGGCGCAGCGCAGCAATAGTCACCACAAGTCACAGCGAATTAGTGACAGCTTGAAATGCAGCGATCAACGGTGATCGCAGTGTGCAAGTCACAGCAGTTGACAGCACAGCAGCAGTTAACACTATTCACTGTCTAGTACCACAGAAGCAGACTGCAGAGCTACAGTCAGTAGTTTATTGTGTCACTCTCTAATTGTGACAGCGGTAGTCACAGCACGGCTCAAGTCACCAGTAGTCACAGTTGAGTGGTACTCACAGCAGTAAACAGCACAACAATAGTTCACAGTAGACACTATCTGGCAGTCATGGAGCAGTCACGTCAGCGATATTTATTTATGTAGTCCTGTCTGTAGTTATAGAGCAGTCAGATCAGTGATATTTATTTAATTGTAGTCACTGTCTGTAGTCATAGAGCAGTCAGGTCAGCGATATTTAATTGTAGTCACTGTCTGTAGTCATAGAGCAGTCAGGTCAGCGATATTTATTTATGTAGTCACTGTCTGTAGTCACAGAGCAGTCAGGTCAGCGATATTTAATTGTAGTCCCTGTCTTTAGTCATAGAGCAGTCAGGTCAGCAATATTTAATTGTAGTCACTGTCTGTAGTCATAGAGCAGTCAGGTCAGCGATATTTAATTGTAGTCACTGTCTGTAGTTATAGAGCAGTCAGGCCAGTGATATTTATTTATGTAGTCACTGTCTGTAGTCATAGAGCAGTCAGGTCAGCGATATTTATTTATGTAGTCACTGTCTGTAGTCATGGAGCAGTCAGGTCAGCGATATTTATTTATGTAGTCACTGTCTGTAGTCATAGAACAGTCAGGTCAGCGATATTCATTTAATTTTAGTCAATGTCTGTAGTCGTAGAGCAGTCAGGTCAGCGATATTTAATTGTAGTCACTGTCTGTAGTCATAGAGCAGTCAGGTCAGCGATATTTAATTAATTGTAGTCACTGTCTGTAGTCATAGAGCAGTCAGGTCAGCGATATTTAATTAATTGTAGTCACTGTCTGTAGTCATAGAGCAGTCAGGTCAGTGATATTTATATATGTAGTCACTGTCTGTAGTCATAGAGCAGTCAGGTCAGCGATATTTATTTATGTAGTCACTGTCTGTAGTCATAGAGCAGTCAGGTCAGCAATATTTATTTATGTAGTCACTGTCTTGTACTCACAGCAGTGAACAGTAGAGCAATAGTCAACTGTGTACCACCGTGTAGTGGTGGCAACGGTTTGTCACAACACAGCAATAGTCGATAATACTCACAGCATTGTAGCCACAGCTCACAGCACGGCACAGCAATAGTCGATAATACTCACAGCATTGTAGCCACAGCTCACAGCACGGCACAGCAATAGTCGATAATACTCACAGCATTGTAGCCACAGCTCACAGCACGGCACAGCAATTGTCAACAATAGTCACAGCGGTAATCTCAGCACAACAACTTTCAGCGATATATCCAGTAATCACAACGATAATCTCCACACAACAACAGTCCGCAATATATCCAGTAATCACAACGATAATCTCAGCACAACAACAGTCAGCGATATATCCGGTAATCACAACGATAATCTCAGCACAACAACACTCAACGATATATCCAGTAATCACAACGATAATCTCAACACAACAACAGTCAGCGATATATTTAGTAATCACAACGATAATCTCAGCACAACAACAGTCAGCGATATGTCTAGTAAATACATCGATAATCACGGCACAATTGTCATTGGCATATCTAGAAATCACAGCGGTAATCACAATGCACATAGTCAACAGTATTTGAATAACCGAAGCAGTAGTGACAGCACAACAGAAGTCAACAGTAATTCAAGTAGTGACAGCACAACAGAAGTCAACAGTAAGTCAAGTAGTGACAGCACATCAGCAGTCAACAGTAAGTCAAGTAGTCATCACAGCACAACAGTAGTCAACAGTAAGTCAAGTAGTGACAGCACAACAGTAGTCAACAGTAAGTCAAGTAGTGACAGCACAACAGAAGTCAACAGTAAGTCAAGTAGTGGCAGCACAACAGTAGTCAACAGTAAGTCAAGCAGTCGTCACAGCACAACAGAAGTCAACAGTAAGTCAAGCAGTCATCACAGCACAACAGTAGTCAACAGAAAGTCAAGTAGTCATAGCACAACAGTAGTCAACAGTAAGTCAAGTAGTCACAGCACAACAGTAGTCAACAGTAAGTCAAGTAGTCACAGCACAACAGTAGTCAACAGTAAGTCAAGCAGTCGTCACAGCAGTAACGGAAGAAAAGACTCGTCTGTGCTCGTCCAGCTCTCGGTCTTTGTACATTTTTCCCCTTGCCGGCGTTAGATGTCTGTCACACTACATTTTGTCCATGGCATTTTTCGCCGAATAAGTAGACGAATTAGCCGACAGTGCCAAAATCACAGTAGCCGACCAGAGTCAAAATGACTTCAGCTGACGAATGTCAAAATGACTGTCGCTGACCAATGTCAAAATGACTGTAGCTGACCAATGTCAAAATGACTGTCGCTGACCAATGTCAAAATGACTGTAGCTGACCAATGTCAAAATGACTGTCGCCGACCAATGACAAAATGACTTCAGCTGACCAATGTCAAAATGACTGTCGCTGACCAATGTCAAAATGACTGTCGCCGACC
>CM031600.1:2296702-2311702 GCA_018398815.1 Conus ventricosus
ACTGCGAACAACTTCCCCTTATTTCATTCAAAAGTGAGGGTGAGGTAAAAGTCCGCAGCCCAATACAACTGATCAACTTGACATTTATTACACAGTCAATTTTCCCCAATTTTTGGATTATAAAACGCTCGATTCTATCTGAAAAGGAGTTGTTTCTTCAGTAAACAAGAACAAAATTCCTTTTAAAGACTTCAGAGACTGATTAGATGAAATGTTCCAAAGATGTCTCGCTTGTTTCTATTTCTGTAATGGCGTGATAACCATTTCATAATAAATAACCGTTTTAACTTTTATACTGGGTTAAGATTGTTCTAGCCATCCGGGGGTTTTAGTAACAACATCAAACTCAGAGAAATTTCGCTGACTGTGTATTTAGCTAAAGGGCCCTTCAGACAGAACAACAGAATCGCTAGGATTAAATGCCCAGATCATAAGAAAGTTTTTCTTTAGTGCCCTTGTAATATGGCAAAAGCGTCTTTAACAGTTCAAAATCTAGAGGGATGCAAAATCTGTTGCCAAATGCTTCTGCTACTGCCTCATCTTAAAAAATCATTCTTTGAAATCCTCCGCTTTAAGCCGTGCTTGAGGCCGTTTGGGCTTTGTAATTCCCTGATAAACTTTCTCTTTTCTTTCTTTTTTAGGCAGCCATAGATCAGAAAAAGAGGGCAAAAATATCTGCCTCTCATAGTACAAAAATTTCTACGCCCTCCATTTAATTGCTAAAACGATTAACAATGGCCCTGCCCAAATTAGCAACAACAGTAGCATTAGGATCTGTCGATTTAATATCTAATTTGAATGATAGTTTAGCAGTGCCTGGCATTATAACATCGTCAGCGCCAAGATCAGGGAACTTGACTGTTAAAGCTTGTCCAGGCTGAACTGTTAAAGGAGTATTTACACTAATTAACAGTTCTGCCTTATCCCTTTTTAAACGCCATGGGGTTCCTTCTCTTTTTGTATGGATCAAGGTCACAGCCGTATGAGTTTATTTATTATAAAACAAAAAAGAATATAAATAAAAAAATATGGCTGAAGTTTTTGACGCAATTGAACCTATTGAAGAAGAAGATGAAACAGAAACAAAGGTCCCCTCATTGCAAGAAGAGCTTGAAGGACAGCAGCAGGTCAAGGAGTAGGAGTAAGTCAAATACGATTTCTAGATAGAATTGAATCATTATATGGTCATATGGGCGAGAGCACCAGAAGCACTTAGGGTTCTGATTTTTCAACAGATAAAATAATCATTTGTATGTAAGAACCATAAAGAAAGAGTGTGCGGCTTACTGCAAAGCCAGACCCCGACCCTGTTTTAAGCAGGGCCACAATTCTTTGAGATCTCCCTTGTTGACCAAAGGCAATTAAAACTTTATTGACGATTTAAGGACGAGGCTGTTATCTTTTACAGAACTTAGGGCAAGAGTTGCCAACACAATCTGAAATACAAAACATACCCTTTAAGAATTAAAAACGAACAGCAGATGAACTAATAGCAGAAATTGAAACGAGTTTTAATGAGGAGACGCAGTTAAAAACAATTAACGAATTCCCCCTTGCCTATGCGTGAAATCCTTGGGCTTAATGAGCTTTACGAACAATAAGGGTAACAAACAAACAATTTAGCAAAACTTGGTGAGCTGGATAGAGAGATAGAAGAAAAAAAAATAAACTGGCTGATGCAGATGATAACAATTTAGGGCGAAAGAAAAGGCAAAAATACAGCAGAAAATCAAATTTAATGCTACAAAGGGCGGGCCCGGTTAGAAGTGCTATCTACTAACAGAGCGCAGCTAGCATCACAAACAAGCGAATCAGAGAAACATAAACCCAAAAAACTTTATGAAAACACTACGCAAGCTGAAAGAATAAGGACTCTGTTCAGAAACAGGGAATTTCAATAGTTTGTATATTAACAGCTGTGGGTTTGCTATCTCTACAACTCGTTTATGCATTAACAGGTAGTGCACCAACAGGACCAGTAGCGCCACCAACGCCTCAGCCTGGTAAAAGTTGGATTAGAAAACAATTACATCATCTAGCAAACTTTTTAAAGAATTAAAGCACCCCAAGCGCTTGATGCCTGCCTGAAATAATAGGCAGTGTTGTTAGTTGGGTTTTGTCTACTATAGGCAAAGTTTGCTCGTTAAATGGCTGACCATCTGTGGACTTTTAGGAGTGCTAGCCGCTGGATTAATTTTAGTGAAATAAAGAAAGGCTAATCCAGTAAAAGTTAAAAATACAAAAAGGGGCAGTCTTTTCACTAGGTGCCCTGTCATGTGAGGTAGATCAACGGGTGGAGCGCTTTCTGGACTGCTTTCTGGCTGTGGGACTTTCTGGGGTGTTTATAACTGGATCGCTTTCTCCGGGGCTAGTACTTTTTTTAAAAGGGAGGGGGCGGGCCTTGTGTTTAAGCTTTGATTGGGGTCCTAAGTTTTGGTCGTCTCCAGCTATGAGGATTTCAATGTTAAAAATTCCCGTAACATGCCAATCGCAGTCTAAGGCAAGGGGAGCATGTAATAATCCATGGCCTACAACAAAGTCAACCTTTGACCTAGCATGTGCCAAGAACGTCTTGAACCTTTGTATGCTGGAAGGCAAATCAACAGCAAGTTAATAGCATCTTCTAAATTGGCTAGAAATTGTTTTCTGGCATCAAAGCCCGTAGATTGATCTACTATGCTAGACTTGGTCTGTGCCTGCGCTCCTAATAGGCACCAAACGTATGTCCTTATGGAGTCATTAAGTCTTTGCACTCCTGGCATTGTTAAGCCTTCACTTTCATCTAAGATAAATGTTGCCCAAGCATTAGGATGTTTTTGTTCAATCGACCCTAATCGAACTTGTTTGCCTGGTTGAAAAGAAGTATGGCCAGGCCAGTAGTCATAAGTATATTCTCTTTTTGCGCCCCACAAATACAATGTGCCTAACCCATGATTGCGGTCTAACTTTTGTCTAAAGTCAGTTGAAGGATTAATGTTAAATTCGTTGCAGATTCTTTCATATGCATTATTGTCCATTGGGCTGTTGAATGGATTAAAACGCGTTGTCGCTTGGGAGGGCTACTTGTAGTTCAGTTAGTATGCGTCTGTACTGGTAATAAACATGAAAGTTATATACTGACCTTACTAAAAGATTGGGGTGGTTTAAATGGTTTGCATATGAAACACCGCAGCCAGTAGTTGCGCAGTAAATAGCAAAATTTAACTGATTCTGGTAAAACGCCATAGGGCGGATGACCATGCTGATGGCACTCTGTCATTCTTTATTGGCGGATTTAAATATCTAGTTAGCGGGTTTACAAGTCTAACTTGGAAGCCGTATGATTCATCTACTGCAATGGTTAGTAAACTGAAGTCCAAAGATTTGGGGTTATAAAACGCCCCTACATTGTAAGTGGCACTTTCGTTATATTTAAAAAGTTCCATTTTTTTAAAGTTTTTTAAATAGTTATAAAAAAGATGCACGTCTAATAAACCAACAAAACAAAAGTGTGTTCTTAACGCACCCAATTAACAATAGGCGCGGTAATTATAGGATTGCCCTTAAAGAAATTGGTTTTAAAGTAAAATGGATTAACATATCTGAAAAAGCTAAGAATAACTGGGTAGATGTTAAGGACGAACAAGGCAATCTATTAAAACATTTTAAAATACCCGATGGCTACTACAACTTTTGTTCTTTGAGAGAAGTATTTAGCAATTTTAACATTCAGTTAAAAATTAATGAGGCAAATCTTATAATTACTATGAATTTTCCAGAACTTAAAGAAAGGGAGTACGTTTTTCCTAGAAGCCTTGCTCGAATTTTAGGCTTTTATGACAGTGGTGAAACGTATCATATTAAAACACATATGCACTTAAAAACAGACCGCAATTTATTTATGGGGCAGCCCTCTACAGTTCTACGAGCACTGCCGAAATTAAGGCAGGGTTTTGCGATTATCAGCTATTCAGGTTTGGTGGGACAGCCAATTTAAAGAATTAGTTAACCTAGACATAAACTCATTAAATATAAAAATAACTAATCAAGATGGAAGACTAGTTGTTTGTTCTAATTTATTAATAGTGTTAGAAGTAGAAGAGCATACTGTAAACCCTTAGATTTTTATGTCTCTGGAGAGAATGTAAATATGCGGGTTCACGATCACCCACATTATTCTGCACGGAAACCCCCGTTTTAAATTGGCAATTACGTCAATAATTTGGCAGTTTTTTGGCATGTTAATTTTAGTTGTAAAAAGGTGTTAATTTTGGTCAAAACTGACATGAGATGGACGTGATTGTATGTGAAAAGGGGGTTTTCGTGCAAAATAAGATGGGTGGTCTTGAACCCGCATATTACATTCTCTGCTGCAGACTTTGGGGCTCACGAGCGCTATGCGCTCGAAACCGAAAACAACAACAGAAAATGTATATTAAGAGAAAATAATAGAACTACTAAGTGGCGTTGACAGAGAGAAGTGCCACTAAACGTGAATCGACTGTTAACGCCCACACGCCGTTAAAGCGCCAACGAATCAGCCATCATGATGTAGCCTGTACAGGTGTTTCAGACTAAAGTGGCACCTGCTTTGGTCACGCATGACGTGAATCAGTAATCGACGTTCAGATCGATGTCCGGATCTTCACAGTGCAGATGGGTGAAAACCATGGTCATTCATAAACATCAGCCACACGAACACACGCGCTTCAGACTACGTCCATTTAATAAGCAAAGTCGTTGAGATGTCCCCCCCCCCCCTATATACCTGTACTGTCGTCCGCTGTTCTGTGGCCTTTGACACCCCCCCCCCCCCCCTATATACCTGTACTGTCGTCCGCTGTCCTGTGGCCTTTGACACCCCCCCCCCTATATACCTGTACTGACGTCACTGTCCTGTGGCCTTTGACACCAACCTATATACCTGTACTGACGTCCGCTGTTCTGGCCTTTGACACCCCCCCCCCCCCCCTATATACCTGTACTGACGTCCGCTGTTCTGTGGCCTTTGACCCCCCCCCCCCCCCCCTATATACCTGTACTGACGTCCGCTGTTCTGTGGCCTTTGACACCCCCATATATACCTGTACTGTCGTCCGCTGTCCTGTGGCCTTTGACACCCCCCCCCCCCCCCCCCTATATACCTGTACTGACGTCCGCTGTTTTGTGACCTTTGACACCCCCCCCCCTATATACCTGTACTGTCGTCCGCTGTCCTGTGGCCTTTGACACCCCCCCCCCCTATATACCTGTACTGTCGTCCGCTGTTCTGTGGCCTTTGACACCCCCCCCCCCCCTATATACCTGTACTGTCGTCCGCTGTCCTGTGGCCTTTGACACCCCCCCCCCCCCCCCTATATGCCTGTACTGTCGTCCGCTACGGTATTGCACACCAGTTTTTTCTGGGATTGCGTTCTTCTTAAAACTGAAAAGGCAGAGGAGTCAAATTACCACTTTCCGCGGTCACTGAGGAGAAACCACCAAGTTTCGAAATATCGGTATATGACCAGGAGTTATATGTTAGTGAGTTTCCCTCCCTATTGGAGGGTGTCTCCCCCTTGGAGACTATAAGCTTGCTGAAGGTTCATTGTGAGAAGCATTTATTTTATTTTTTTCCCCATTCACCCACTCAAGCGCATACTGTTAGTTAGGCAGAATCATCTACCACTGCAGATGTGAATGCTTGTCTCCCCCTATTTCTTCAATCTAAGACATAAGAGCAAGCTTTGTTTATAATTCAATATATATATATATATATATATATATATATATATATATATGTGTGTGTGTGTGTGTGTGTGTGTGTGTGTGTGTGTGTGTGTGCGTGCGCGCGCGCGCATGCACTACAGCTCGCACATTCTCACTGTTTCAGTTGTTTGGGGCATTATTTTGATGTAGGGATGGAGTCTGCAAACCCGGGTCTCTTCAAAATACGAGAGAGAGAGAGAGAGAGAGAGAGAGAGAGAGAGAGAGAGAGAGAGAGAGAGAGAGAGAGAGAGAGAGAGAGAGAGAGAGAGAGAGACGGAAAGTTTAATCATGCTATGGTGATTGTCCCTCATGAAGGGGTACATACATACAAACATTTGTCCAATCTGGCATTTAGAATCAATGACATTCTTCACAATACACTTTGGAATAATTTCAAGAAATTAGAACACAATGCAGTTTAAAAGCCTTGTAAAGATAGATTGACACATTTCTAATCGTTTGTTCATGTGTACATGCGATAAGCAACGCTAATTTGAACTGACTTGGTACCTTATGATATTTCAATGGTATGTATTGTGCTCTTGAGTCGCGTAGAACAGGACAACAGACAACGTAAAACAAAATGTACCTCATCTTCTTTCTCTCTTTGACAAAGTGCACATAGTAAGTCACCTTCACCGTGTTGTCTATGACGATTATGATGTGCCGCGTTTTCAGAAATGCCAACCCTTAATCTTATCAATATATACCTTAAATGCTTGTCTACATTGAGTAATAAATATGTTGTAACATAGGGACAGTACAGAAGATTCTGTAAACATTAAACCTATGACTGTTACTGATACGATCATATCAATCTGTTGTAACATAGGGACAGTACAGAAGATTCTGTAAACATTAAACCTGTTACTGTTACTGATACGATCATATCAATCTGTTGTAACATAGGGACAGTACAGAAGATTCTGTAAACATTAAACCTGTTACTGTTACTGATACGATCATATCAATCTGTTGTAACATAGGGACAGTACAGAAGATTCTGTAAACATTAAACCTGTTACTGTTACTGATACGATCATATCAATCTGTTGTAACATAGGGACAGTACAGAAGATTCTGTAAACATTAGACCTGTTACTGTTACTGATACGATCATATCAATCTTGCCATCTGCATAAAATTAACCTTCCCCTAAAAGTTTTCAGAAACTCGCTTATCCCTTCTACTCCTTGACTGAGCCATTCATAACTGAATCAAAACATAGACAGTTTACAGCAAATATTTGAGGCCCAGTTTTTCTTATCACGCAAATCTAAATCGAAAAGCATTCTGTAGGTCTTATACCGTAATCTACATTCGTCCATTCTCATCGGCGTTTACCAGTACCTGATACACTTTATGGCTGAGTTTATGTAAATAGGATATCGATTTGTTTCTCCATATACCATGTCAGTAGGTGTTCGCATTTCTACGCCGAAGAATCTTTTCATAGCAAACAAATGCACCTTTTGCAATGGAGTGCTGCATTGTCGAGACTCCATAACTCCACACCATACTGGATAACAGATTGAACCTGTGAATGAAATAACTTGAAAAACGAAGAGTGAGAATGACACTTCAGCTAAAAACAACTTTTGTAAAATACATCATAACGCGTATTTTTCTCTGCTAGTGAGATCACGACATGCAGCAACATAACTTGAACTTTGTTGAAAAATAAATTCCTAAGTATTTGCAAACATTCATAGCGATCATAACAATCCCGTTATAAGTCCACCTTTCTCTGGCAGCTAAATACCCCCCTTTTCTGAATACCACTGTATTGCTTTTATCCATATTGACCTTTAACTGCAAAGCAGCAGCTGTACGTTGGAGACTGATAATCTGCGTTTGTAAGCCAGTGACAGTCTCTGAAAGTAAGGCCACATCATCAGCCAGATGTAATAAGAATAATTCAAAATAGTCCGACTCAAACATTGCACCATTTCTCCCTCCCCTTATCACATCTAATGCTAGTTCATTAATGAATAAAGAAAACAAGACAGGGCTGCAGGGGTCTCCTTGTTTTACTCCACGGGCCAATACACTACTTCTGCATCTAAGTCTGGCTTTGAAATCGTCACATATACTGCGAATACACCTAAACATCTTCTCTTTGATGCCTTTTTAAATATGATGGGCCATCATAAATTTATTTCAACAGAATCAAAAGCCTTTTCAAATCGATGAAGGCTACATACAATTTAGGATTAAAACAAAACTGTTTTTGTACGAATGCCAATAAGAGTGCCAATAAAGAATGCCAATGATAAGAGGAGAGAGAGAGAGAGAGAGAGAGAGAGAGAGAGAGAGAGATGAGAGAGAGGAGAGAGAGAGGAGGAGAGAGAGAGAGAGAGAGAGAGAGAGAGAGAGAGAGAGAGAGCATGTCGACTCTACCACAAGATCGTTGACGAGAGGAACACTTTATGGATAAGCTTTCTTTTTTTTGTCAGTGTCTGATTTTGAGCGCGAGTGAGATATCTGTAAAGAATTTACTTGTATCGACAAAGCTCTGTGTACAGTTTCAAATCGTTAAAAGGCCAAAGTTCCTACAGCCTATTGCCGTAGAGGCAGCGAACCAACAGAAGTTCACCGCATCATGGGCACTGCACGGTAGAAGGCGGTGCCCATCCTCTCACTCCGCCGCCTTTAACCTTCCCAGAACTGAATCGGGTGGGGGGAAAAGGTGTTTTTTTTGTTTGTTTGGGTTTTTTTTTTTTTTGGGGGGGGGGGGGGGGGGGGGGGGGGGGGGGGGCATGGAAGGGGATTCTTTATCAGCTACCAGCCGCTCGTCGGTTGTTCCTCGATCATTCCAGACATTTTTGTTTTCACGACGGAAATAATAATCCACTTGAAATATTACCTTTGCGCAAAGTATTTAGGCTCAAAGTTATGCAGCATGGCACCCCACATCTCGCCGAGTTTGTTAGAACCACACACACACAACACAACACACACACACACACACACACACACAACACACACACACACACACGCACGCCGCACGCACACACAGAGAGAGAGAGAGAGAAGAGAGAGGAGAGAGAGAGAGAGAGAGAGAGAGAGAGGAGAGAGAGAGAGAGAGAGAGAGAAGAGAGAGAGAGAGAGAGAGAACGAACGAACGAACGAACGAAATTTTATTTCACCAGGGTAATGAGATAAGCAAATTGCACATGCTTTTTTCCACCCAGCCCTGGGGAAAAAACACACAAAAAAAAAAAACACACCCACATGGACAACACACAAGTCAATATGGCAACAAAGAGGAAAAAGTAAATACACCAGTCAACTTGCAAACTGTAAGAAGTAACAGACTAATACTACAAAAGCAAACGACAAGATCGTGCAAGCATCCATATGCGAGAGAAAGAAAGAAAGAAAGAGAGAGAAAGGAGAGAGAGAGAGAGAAGGAGAGAGGAGAGAGAGAGTAGAGAGAGAGAAGAGAGAGATGAGAGAGAGAGAGAGAGAGAAAGAGAGCGAAAGCGGGGTATGGGGTGTGGGCGGGGATAGGGGAGGGGTGGGGGGGGGGGGGGGAAGAAAATACATGTAAAGTACAAATACAAAACGGGGAAACAAGAGTCAATTAGACTTGAATACACTCAATACATCAAATAAAAAAATGCAGTTGAGCGATATCATCAATGTAAAAACATGTCAATTAGCTTAACCCATTATTGCTGTGGTTCAAATGACACGTGCAAGATTTCGTCTAACACGGCTTGTAATCGTACAGTATTTTATTTCTATTCACTGAGTCTTTTAATTGATTTAGGAATCAACTAGTACAGTTTTTTTTAATATATATCTTTTAACTTACTGAACAGATATCCTTTTAAGCGCTCTTTGAAAATGTTAAGACTTGAGATTTCTTTCAGAAATGGAAGCAAATTGTTCCAATACGTACCACCACTGTATACGAGGCTAGATTTGTAAAGGTCAAGTCTGGGCAGAGGCATTATTAACTTGTGGACGTGCCTATTGTCATTCGTCCGGAAACTGTTTACAATGGAGGGAGGTGCATTTCCATTTACCGCTTTATGCATAAATATAGCCGTATTATATTCGAGTTTTTGCTTTAGGGGAAGGATTTTCCAAGGATTTATAATCGTTTTAGAGTTAATGAACTTGATTTTAAGAGAACTAATTTTTATTGCGCGCCTATGCAATCTTGCTAAAGGTTTCAGAATGTTTGCGCTGGCTGAATCCCATAAAGTAGAAGCATAGTCTATAATTGACTGTATATGGGCATGAAAGAATTGTTTTCTAGCATGCATATTCAGAAAATGCTTTATTTTTGACAATGGAATATTTTTTGGGATATCTTTTGCGTAGGTAAGCTACGTGATCGGACCATGATAAGTTGTTATCAATGACAACACCCAAAACTTTATGTGTTTTTACTTCTTCGATTTTTTTCACTAGAAAAAAAATATTGAAAATAAATCAACAGGCATATTTTGACGTTTTTGTCTGCTAGTAATGACCCTGCATTTAGTTTTTTTTTGCATTAAGAGAATGTGATTGATTTCCGCCCATTTGACGGCACTGTTTAAACTATCTTGTAGATCGGACGTCACAACTGCAAGCAAGGGTGGTTAGAATGCATACAGTTGTCATCAGCAAATAATTCGCAGTCACATCGGATACGTAGCGGTAAATCATTTATATAGATCGAAAAGAGTAAAGGGCCAAGAACAGATCCTTGTGGAACACCATATTTTACTGGCTGCAAATCTGATTTTAAGGAATTAAACACATACTACCCGTTTTCGATTAGAAAGAAATGAGGACATGAACTGAAGAGTATTTTCAGAGAGTCCGTATAAAGCGAGCTTTTTTAGGAGAAGAGAGTGGTTTATGATATCAAAAGCTTTAGCTAGATCAATGAAGATAACTCCTGTAAGTTCATTGTTATTAATGTTCAAGAGCCATTTGTCAATCATTTGCGTAAGCGCGGTATGGCAGGAATGGTTTTCCCTAAAACCTGACTGCTTAGGATGAATCAAATCATATTTGTTTAAATGGATAGCTAAATATTTTTGGATATGTTTTTCGAGCGGTTTGAAGGAATTGACAGAACAGATACAGGCCTGTAGTTTACAAGGGTTGGACGGATCTCCAGTTTTGTACAGCGGGACAACTTTTGCTTGTTTGAAACATTCCGGAAAACAGTTTTTCTCTATACATAGGTTATATATGTAAGTAAGAGAGTCTGTTATGACTGGTGCAGACAACTTGATTATGTTGGGATCCAAGTCATAAATATCTTTGGTTTTCGATTGTTTCAGTGACATTAAGTATGCAAATACTTCAGGTATTGTTATGTAAGGAATTGACACATAAGATTTAATATTCTTTGACTTACAATATTCAGTTACTAATTCTAGATCATTTTCTTTCCATTCATCATTATTTATTAAGTTTTCAGCAATGTTAACAAAATAGTTGTTAACTGCGTCAGGGGTAATATCTTTACTGTTAAGTTGTGTTTGTGAATACCCTTTGTTTGTCAATTTGTTGATTGCATTCCAATAGTTCTGGAGTCTTTTTTATTGGATACCATTTCTTGAAAATATTTGTACTTTGCTTTTCGTTTCATTGACGTCACAAAATTTCTCTGTTTTGCAAAACCAACGTCGTTTTTTGCTTTTAAAAAGTTCTCTGATGTGTATTTCCTTATCTATTTCCTTTGATATCCACGGCGGTTTAAAGATGGTATTTTACTCGTTTAGCTCTGATGGGTGCATGTTTATTGTAGATATTGAAAAATGCATTAATCCAAACATTTGTTGCTTTTTCAGGATCGGTATAATGGTATATTTGGGACAGAGGAGAATGTAGCAGGTCAAATAAAAAATCCTTTTCGTTAAATCTTTTAAAACACCTATATAGGATAGATTTATGACCTGGTTTTGGAATTTGAGAGAGAGAGAGAGAGAGAGAGAGAGGAGAGAGAGAGAGGAGAGAGAGAGAGATGAGAGAGAGAGAGAGACCTACAATACTACTATCAACATTGATATATTCAAATCGAGCTTTGCATAGTTTGGACCCTTTGCCTGAAACACTCCTCATGCGTCCACCAAGGGATCCTTCAAACCAAACATTTGGCAACAACTGTTTAAAGAATGAATGTCATGATCTTGCCATTGCGATCGCATGTATGCCATTCATCCCAACTCTACCCCCCCCCCCCCCCCCCCCCCCCCCCCCCCCCCCCCCCCCCCCCCCCCCGCACCTCTCCGTCTTTGTCTGCCTGTCTGTCTGTCTCTGTCTCTGTCTGTCTGTCTGTCTGTCTGTCTGTCTGTCTGTCTGTCTGTCTGTCTGTCTGTTCTCTCTCTCTCTCTCCTCTCTCTCTCTCTCTCTCTCTCTCTCTCTCTCTCTCCTCTCTCTCTCTCTCGTGCGTTTCCATCCTTACTGTTCTATGTTGAGCTATACCTCTTATCCTTGTTGTAGTAGTAGTAGTATGTTGTTGTTGTAGCAGCAGCAGCAGCAGTAGTAGCAGTAGTAGCAGTTGTAGTAGTACCACCACCACCACCAGTAGTAGTAGTAGTAGTAGCAGAAATAGTACCAGCAGCAGCAGCAGCAGCAGCGGCATAGCTGTTACCAATGGGAGTTTAGTTGTGGCAGCTGCTCTTTGTGGGTATCCAGTTGTAACAACAGTTGTCAAAGAAAGTTTCGCTGTTTAAACTGCTCTCTGTAGGAATCTAGTTGCATAAGTCGCTTTCAAGGGAGTCTAGATGTTTAAGCTGCTCCCAGTTACAGTTGATTTGTATCTGCTGCTCTCATTGGAAGTCTAGATGTATCAGCTGCTTTCAGTGACAGTCAAGTTGTACAAGCTGCACTCAGCGACATTCTAGTTGTACAAGCTGCACTCAGCGACAGTCTAGTTGTACACGCTGCACTCAGTGACATTCTAGTTGTACAAGCTGCACTCAGCGACAGTCTAGTTGTACACGCTGCACTCAGTGACATTGTAGTTGTACAAGCTGCACTCAGTGACAGTCTGGTTGTACAAGCTGCACTCAGTGACATTCTAGTTGTACAAGCTGCACTCAGCGACAGTCTAGTTGTACACGCTGCACTCAGTGACATTGTAGTTGTACAAGCTGCACTCAGTGACAGTCTAGTTGTACAAGCTGCACTCAGTGACATTCTAGTTGTACAAGCTGCACTCAGTGACATTTTAGTTGTACAAGCTGCACTCAGCGACAGTCTAGTTGTACAAGCTGCACTCAGTGACAGTCTAGTTGTACACGCTGCACTCAGTGACATTGTAGTTGTACAAGCTGCACTCAGTGACAGTCTAGTTGTACAAGCTGCACTCAGTGACAGTCTAGTTGTACAAGCTGCACTCAGTGACAGTCAAGTTGTACAAGCTGCACTCAGTGACAGTCAAGTTGTACAAGCTGCACTCAGTGACAGTCTAGTTGTACACGCTGCACTCAGTGACATTGTAGTTGTACAAGCTGCACTCAGTGACAGTCTGGTTGTACAAGCTGCACTCAGTGACATTCTAGTTGTACAAGCTGCACTCAGCGACAGTCTAGTTGTACACGCTGCACTCAGTGACATTGTAGTTGTACAAGCTGCACTCAGTGACAGTCTAGTTGTACAAGCTGCACTCAGTGACATTCTAGTTGTACAAGCTGCACTCAGTGACATTTTAGTTGTACAAGCTGCACTCAGCGACAGTCTAGTTGTACAAGCTGCACTCAGTGACAGTCTAGTTGTACACGCTGCACTCAGTGACATTGTAGTTGTACAAGCTGCACTCAGTGACAGTCTAGTTGTACAAGCTGCACTCAGTGACAGTCTAGTTGTACAAGCTGCACTCAGTGACAGTCAAGTTGTACAAGCTGCACTCAGTGACAGTCTAGTTGTACAAGCTGCACTCAGTGACAGTCTAGTTGTACAAGCTGCACTCAGTGACAGTCAAGTTGTACAAGCTGCACTCAGTGACAGTCAAGTTGTACAAGCTGCACTCAGTGACAGTCTAGTTGTACAAGCTGCACTCAGCGACAGTCTAGTTGTACACGCTGCACTCAGTGACATTGTAGTTGTACAAGTTGCACTCAGTGACAGTCTAGTTGTACAAGCTGCACTCAGCGACATTCTAGTTGTACAAGCTGCACTCAGTGACATTTTAGTTGTACAAGCTGCACTCAGCGACAGTCTAGTTGTACAAGCTGCACTCAGTGACAGTCTAGTTGTACAAGCTGCACTCAGTGACAGCCTAGTTGTACAAGCTGCACTCAGTGACATTGTAGTTGTACAAGCTGCACTCAGCGACAGTCTAGTTGTACAAGCTGCACTCAGCGACAGTCTAGTTGTACAAGCTGCACTCAGCGACAGTGTAGTTGTACAAGCTGCACTCAGCGACAGTGTAGTTGTACAAGCTGCACTCAGCGACAGTGTAGTTACACTTGCTGCTCTCAGAATGGAGTCTCTTTGTATGAGTCTTCTTAAGGGTAGACATGTACGCAGGTCATCGTCCCCTCACCCCCGTCCTCCAAACTCCCTTCTCCTCCCGCCTGCACCCCCCCCCCCCCTGTTTTTTCCCTACACTTACAGTAAACAACTGCTGGGCAGGACGCGGAGGAGAGGAGGTGACAGACTGGGGGTGGTGACTCACACACCTGGGCATCAACCTTTAGGAAGAAACCTGCTCCTTTGTTGCCGTGGATACCCACTTGACAAGATTACAAGCCGCCTGGTCTGGCGATGGGGACAACCCCCCCCCCCTCCCCGCCCACGCGTCTTGCCCACCCATTCCTTTCTCCAATGGAATTCAAACATTGGCAGCGCAGTGGCTTGGTGGCCAAGTCGAAGAAGAGACGAAACCTTTAGAACCGTGGTTTGAATCTCACTGGGGGCGGTACACACAAAAATAATAGCAGACGGACAAAAGTATGTGACCCTGAATCGTGGTGACGGGTTCGTCCCCCCCCCCCCCTCCTTCCCCTCCCCACCTGCCTGTCAACCTGTTCATTTACACACTGGGCGTCAATTCACTGATCAGAGGTAGGAGCCCCATGTAGCTGTGACTGCTGGTGTCCACCTTTTTCCTTGATGTGTTTGTGCTATCCCTGGGCAGTCTGTTATACAGCCAGAAATTCTGTGATGGACTGATACTAAGGGAGTGGATCCATATTCATTTGTTGCATTAATCGTGTGTGTGTGTGTGTGTGTGTGTGTGTTGTGTATGTGTGTGTGTGTGTGTGTGTGTGTGTGTGCGTGTGTGTGTGGTGTGTGTGTGTGTCTGAAAACCGA
>CM031600.1:2316702-2324202 GCA_018398815.1 Conus ventricosus
CAGGGTAGGGAACGAAAAGCTGAAGACTTACAGGCTGCAGCCCATGACAAACTACAGGCTGCAGCCTATGACAAACTACAGGCTGCAGCCCATGACAAACTACAGGCTGCAGCCCATGACAAACTACAGGCTGCAGCCATTCACAAACTACAGGCTGCAGCCCATGACAAACTACAGGCTGCAGCCCATGACAAACTACAGGCTGCAGCCATTGACAAACTACAGGCTGCAGCCCATGACAAACTACAGGCTGCAGCCATTCACAAACTACAGGCTGCAGCCCATGACAAACTACAGGCTGCAGCCATTGACAAACAACAGGCTGCAGCCATTGACAAACTACAGGCTGCAGCCATTGACAAACTACAGGCTGCAGCCATTGACAAACTACAGGCTGCAGCCCATGACAAACTACAGGCTGCAGCCCATGACAAACTACAGGTTGCAGCCATTGACAAACTACAGGCTGCAGCCATTGACAAACTACAGGCTGCAGCCATTGACAAACTACAGGCTGCAGCCCACGACAAACTACAGGCTGCAGCCCATGACAAACTACAGGCTGCAGCCCACGACAAACTACAGGCTGCAGCCATTGACAAACTACAGGCTGCAGCCATTGACAAACTACAGGCTGCAGCCCATGACAAACTACAGGCTGCAGCCATTGACAAACTACAGGCTGCAGCCCATGACAAACTACAGACTGCAGCCATTGACAAACTACAGGCTGCAGCCATTCACAAACTACAGGCTGCAGCCATTGACAAACTACAGGCTGCAGCCCATGACAAACTACAGGCTGCAGCCATTGACAAACTACAGGCTGCAGCCCACGACAAACTACAGGCTGCAGCCATTGACAAACTACAGGCTGCAGCCCATGACAAACTGCAGGCTGCAGCCATTGACAAACTACAGGCTGCAGCCCACGACAAACTACAGGCTGCAGCCATTGACAAACTACAGGCTGCAGCCCATGACAAACTACAGGCTGCAGCCATTGACAAACTACAGGCTGTAGCCATTGACAAACTACAGGCTGCAGCCCATGACAAACTACAGGCTGCAGCCATTGACAAACTACAGGCTGCAGCCCATGACAAACTACAGACTGCAGCCATTGACAAACTACAGGCTGCAGCCATTGACAAACTACAGGCTGCAGCCATTGACAAACTACAGGCTGCAGCCATTGACAACTACAGGCTGCAGCCATTGACAAACTACAGGCTGCAGCCCGTGACAAACTACAGGCTGCAGCCATTGACAAACTACAGGCTGCAGCCTATGACAAACTACAGGGTGCAGCCATTGACAAACTACAGACTGCAGCCCATGACAAACTACAGTCTGCAGCACATGACAAACTACAGGCTGCAGCCCATGACAAACTGTAGGAAGAAACTCCATGGACAGCTGGACAGCAGGTCTTCAGAGAAGCAACAAAGAAACGAAGACCTTCTGCTGTCACGCTGTCCCGGAGTGGTGTACTTCTGCTGTCAGGCTGTCCCTGGAGTGGTGTACTTCTGCTGTCAGGCTGTCCCGGAGTGGTGTACTTCTGCTGTCAGGCTGTCCCCGGAGTGGTGTACTTATGCTGTCAGGCTGTCCCCGGAGTGGTGTACTTCTGGTATACAACTGCAAAATATATAGCGAGTGACTGCTGTCCCCGGAGTGGTGTACATCTGGTATACAACTGCAAAATATATAGCGAGTGACTGCTGTCCCCGGAGTGGTGTACATCTGGTATACAACTGCAAAATATATAGCGAGTGACTGCTGTCCCCGGAGTGGTGTACATCTGGTATACAACTGCAAAATATATAGCGAGTGACTGCTGTTCCCGGAGTGGTGTACATCTGGTATACAACTGCAAAATATATAGCGAGTGACTGCTGTCCACGGAGTGGTGTACATCTGGTATACAACTGCAAAATATATAGCGAGTGACTGCTGTCCCTAGAGTGGTATACATCTGGTATACAACTACAAAATATAAAGCGAGTGACTCCATGCTGCCAGGCTGTCCTTAGAGTGGTATACATCTGGTATACAACTGCAAAATATAAAGCGAGTGACTGCTGTCCCCGGAGTGGTATACATCTGGTATACAACTGCAAAATATAAAGCGAGTGACTGCTGTCCCCAGAGTGGTGTACATCTGGTATACAACTGCAAAATATATAGCGAGTGACTGCTGTCCCTAGAGTGGTATACATCTGGTATACAACTACAAAATATAAAGCGAGTGACTCCATGCTGCCAGGCTGTCTTTAGAGTGGTATACATCTGGTATACAACTGCAAAATATAAAGCGAGTGACTGCTGTCCCGGAGTGGTATACATCTGGTATACAACTGCAAAATATAAAGCGAGTGACTGCTGTCCCCGGAGTGGTATACATCAGGTATACAACTGCAAAATATATAGCGAGTGACTGCTGTCCTAGAGTGGTATACATCTGGTATACAACTACAAAATATATAGCGAGTGACTCAATGCTGCCAGGCTGTCCTTAGAGTGGTATACATCTGGTATACAACTGCAAAATATAAAGCGAGTGACTGCTGTCCCTAGAGTGGTATACATCTGGTATACAACTGCAAAATATAAAGCATGTGACTGCTGCCAGGCTGTCCCTAGAATGGTATGCACCTGGTATACAACTGCAAAATATAAAGCATGTGACAGCTGCCAGGCTGTCCCTAGAATGGTATGCACCTGGTATACAACTGCAAAATATAAAGCATGTGACTGCTGCCAGGCTGTCCCTAGAATGGTATACACCTGGTATACAACTGCAAAATATAAAGCATGTGACTGCTGCCAGGCTGTCCCTAGAATGGTATACACCTGGTATACAACTGCAAAATAAAAAGCAAGTGAGTGCTGACAAGCTGTCCCTAGAGTGGTATACACCTGGTATTTATTGTCGTTTCGATCTTAAACATGATTTTAATGTTGAAATAGCCTCAATTAGACAAGAACTCATGAACGAAACGATCGTGGTAGAAGAAATTGAAGAGTATGAAGTTCGTTCTGTCCTTTCAAAGATAAAAGTACAAAAAGCGGGAGGCCCTGATGGCTTGGAAGGTAAACTCCTGAAATCATGTCGTTCGCAGCTTGCAGGTCCTTTTACCAAGCTTTTTAACCTATCTTTGCAACAACACATTGTCCCTGTGATTTGGAAAACGTCTGTGATATGTCCTGTACCAAAAAAACGCAGTCGCCAAACTCTCAACGATTATCGACCTGTTGCTTTAACGTCTATTCTTATGAAATGTTTTGAACGGATTCTTATTAAAAGACTGTTAGTGCAGACTCGGGATCAGCTTGATTCCCTACAGTTTGCATATAAACACAACAGAGGCACTGAAGACGCCACACTTTTACTTCTCCATCATGTTTTTACACACTTGGAAAAGCCAAGTCGTTCGCACGTATTCTGTTTGTTGACTTCTCCTCTGCCTTCAACACTATACAGCCCCATCTTTTGGCCGGTAAACTAAAGCAACTTGGCATCTCCTCTTATCTCATTCTCTGGATTATCGATTTTCTGGTAAATCGCCCCAGTGGGTTCGCTTTTATAACTCTGTTTCATCCGTTTCTTATACATCAACGGGTGCTCCCCAAGGTACAGTTCTTTCTCCTTGTCTGTTTACTCTCTACACTAATGACTGCAGAGGTAATAATGACAGCCTTATCATCAAATTCTCTGATGATACTGCAGTCACAGATCTCTCTAACTCAGATAGAGCTTTTAATGAAATTGTGAACAGTTTTACACAGTGGTGTGACACCAATTTCCTTGATCTTAATGTCCAGAAAACAAAGGAGCTGATCATTGACTTCCGAAGAAATGCTGATCCTATTCCAGATTTACTGATCTCAGGTAGCAAGGTTGAAAGGGTGACTGAATATAAGTACTTAGGTTCTGTTATCGATGACAAACTTACATTCACTTCTAATTCTCTCTCTGTGTATAAAAAATGTCAGTCAAGAGTGTATTGCTTACAGAAATTGAGATACCTTGGAGTGAACTGTAACGTTTTAAAAGCATTCTACAGAAGCAATATTGAATCTGTGATCACTTTTTAATTTTTAGTGTGGTATGGTGGATTAAATGTGAAAAACAAATGCTTGCTGGAAAAGATCGTGAAACGGTGTGGTAAGATTATTGGTGTTTAAGCAACAAAGTTTAGGAGAAATGTTTGAAATAAGAGTGCCTAAGAAAGCTCAGAAGATTGTATGTGATGAAACCCATCCTCTGTTCCCCTTTTATGAAAAGATGCCTTCAGATAGACGATTCCGGCAATTGAAATGTGAAACCAACAGACTGAATCGTAGTTTCTTGCCTATTTCAATCCGTTCATTGAATAATCACTGACCTGACCATCCTGAATAAATGTTTAATGCTGTCGTTATAAAGATAGAGGAGAGGGTGAGGGCGAGACTTGGATAGAGAGAGAGAGGGGTGGGGATGGGGGGGGGGGGGGGAGAGAATGAGAGTGTAGATGTTTTGGGGAGGGGGATGATAATCAAGTGACAATGATTTAAAAATTACCTCAGTTCTCATCCGTGTAGATTGTGTGTGTGTGTGTGTGTGTGTGTGTGTGTGTGTGTGTGTGTGTGTGTGTGTGTGTGTGTGTGTGTGTGTGTGTGTGTGCCCCTTTTTACGGTTTATTTTAGCGTACAGCTGTTTTTATTAAATTGACTGGATGTAAAATGGAGTGTATGTTGGGTAGAGTTATTGATTAGTTTTATGTGAAAATAAGCCTTACTTTATTTATATTGTTTTTAAATTTGTGGGCATGTGCAGGTGTGAGTGCATTTGCACATTTTATATTATTCAATGTTGTGTACTCATATGTCATGTGTTTATGTGCTCCCACCACAACACAAAGTTCTTATGAAAGAAAATAAAGTGTCTTGAAATTGAATTGAATTGAATACAACTGCAAAATATAAAGCGAGTGACAGCTGCCAGGCTGTCCCTACAATGGTATACATCTAGTATACAACTGCAAGATATAAAGCAAGTGACAGCTGCCAGGCTGTCCTACAATGGTATACATCTGGTATACAACTGCAAGATATAGAGCAAGTGACAGCTGCCAGGCTGTCCCTACAATGGTATGCATCTGGTAGACAACTGCAAGATATAAAGCAAGTGACTGGTCTGAATTCAGCCTCGGCTCGCTCACTCGACACCACAAAAACGAAAGCTTTTCTTTGAAACCATTCGATGGTTTTGACGAAAACTGACCAAAAGGTATACAATTTTGACACTTCATCTAAAGATGCTGACATGCACATCAAACATGAGATGATTTACACAATGAAGAGATGTCAAGATGGTTATAACCCAGCTCACCGCCCATGGAGGCCAATTAAGGGCGAAGGCAAGTTAAGTCAGAACCATGGACACATTCAAATTCAGGTTCAGACCCCAAAGTAAATTCCTGAACTGAAAAAAAAAAATCCAAACCAAAACTAATTTGAGTTCATCAGTGCACATAACATGACGAATGTTGATCTATAACAGGGTCAAAGTTGACCCATACATACATAACATAATGAAGTTTGACCGACACATATACGAAACAGTGAAGGTTGAGATCTATAGCATCACAAATTTTCGAATGTCAGACAGACCACTATTTGCCCCCTTCCTCTCCTCCCATTCCTCTCCTCCCCACTCCTCTCCTCCCCATTCCTCTCCTCCCCATTCCTCTCCTCCCCATTCCTCTCCTCCCCACTCCTCTCCTCCCCACTCCTCTCCTCCCCACTTCCTCTCCTCCCCATTCCTCTCCTCCCCATTCCTCTCCTCCCCATTCCTCTCCTCCCCATTCCTCTCCTCCCCATTCCTCTCCTCCCCACTCCTCTCCTCCCCATTCCTCTCCTCCCCATTCCTCTCCTCCCCATTCCTCTCCTCCCCACTCCTCTCCTCCCCACTCCTCTCCTCCCCACTCCTCTCCTCCCCATTCTCTCCTCCCCATTCCTCTCCTCCCCATTCCTCTCCTCCCATTCCTCTCCTCCCCATTCCTCTCCTCCCCACTCCTCTCCTCCCCATTCCTCTCCGCCTTTCCCTCCACGCTCTTTTCCACAGTCGTAGTTCTCGGACACAGCTCAGCATCTCTTGAGGAAGCCAGGAGGGTACTCGGGAGAACGCAGTCTTCCGCCATGGTCGAACGATTCTTGGACCTGCTCTTTGAGTCAGTTCATGAGTGAGTCAGCCAGGAGAAGAATAATTGTTCGTATGGACTGAAAGGGGCACATCCCGTGTTCTTTGTTTTCACACAAGATATGTTAAATACAAAATGTCAACTCTACATCACTAAAAAGGTTTAATATTCCATGAACATGAATAATTCTGTGTATAATTATCAATTCGTAACACTCAGTTCACAACGTTCATGTGACGAGTGACATTTGTGATATACTTCGAAATAATGTGCACTTGTCATTAGCCAACAGTGTAAGCAGATCCCGGATCCACCATTTGATCCAGATCGACGCCACAGATCCGCGCCAAAATTTAAAGGCTTCGTGTTTGGGGGTTGCGTTCCGTTCTTCCACTAAGTTTCCTTACGATCGGTTGTTAGTAGATTTTGCGTTGTAAAGTTGGTAATGACACTGCTGTCCTTCCATGAAGATTCCGTACGATCGGTTGTTAGTAGATTTTGCGTTGTAAAGTTGGTAATGACACTGCTGTCCTTCCATGAAGATTCCGTACGATCGGTTGTTAGTAGATTTTGCGTTGTAAAGTTGGTAATGACACTGCTGTCCTTCCATGAAGATTCCGTACGATCGGTTGTTAGTAGATTTTGCGTTGTAAAGTTGGTAATGACACTGCTGTCCTTCCATGAAGATTCCGTACGATCGGTTGTTAGTAGATTTTGCGTTGTAAAGTTGGTAATGACACTGCTGTCCTTCCATGAAGATTCCGTACGATCGGTTGTTAGTAGATTTTGCGTTGTAAAGTTGGTAATGACACTGCTGTCCTTCCATGAAGATTCCGTACGATCGGTTGTTAGTAGATTTTGCGTTGTAAAGTTGGTAATGACACTGCTGTCCTTCCATGAAGATTCCGTACGATCGGTTGTTAGTAGATTTTGCGTTGTAAAGTTGGTAATGACACTGCTGTCCTTCCATGAAGATTCCGTACGATCGGTTGTTAGTAGATTTTGCGTTGTAAAGTTGGTAATGACACTGCTGTCCTTCCATGAAGATTCCGTACGATCGGTTGTTAGTAGATTTTGCGTTGTAAAGTTGGTAATGACACTGCTGTCCTTCCATGAAGATTCCGTACGATCGGTTGTTAGTAGATTTTGCGTTGTAAAGTTGGTAATGACACTGCTGTCCTTCCATGAAGATTCCGTACGATCGGTTGTTAGTAGATTTTGCGTTGTAAAGTTGGTAATGACTGCTGAACAAGCCTGGACCCACAGTCCCATCCGAATCCTCACATGAAGCGTCTTCCCTCCTTGAGCTTCTCCG
>CM031600.1:2329202-2331702 GCA_018398815.1 Conus ventricosus
GACACACGCACGCACACATACACACACAGAGAGAGAGAGAGAGAGAGAGAGAGAGAGAGAGAGAGAGAGAGAGAGAGAGAGAGAGAGAGAGATTGACTGACTGACAGAGAGGGGAGAGAGAGAGGAATGGGAGACAGAGACAAAGTCAGAGAGAAAGAGACAGGGTGAGTTAGTGAAAGAAATACATAGATAGAGACAGAGACAGAAACAGAGACAAGAGAGAGAGAGAGAGAGAGAGAGAGAGAGAGAGAGAGAGAGAAGAGAGAGAGAGAGAGAGAGAGAGAGAGAGAGAGAGAAGAGAGAGTCAGACAGAGAGACAAGCAGGCAGACAAACAGACAGACAAAGACACGCGCGCGCGCACACACACACACACACACACACACACACACACAACACACACACACAGCAGAGAGAGAGAGAGAGAGAGAGAGAGAGAGAGAGAGAGAGAGAGAGAGAGAGAGAGAGAGAGAGAGAGAGAGAGAAAGAGACAGACATTCAGACACACAGACAGACAGACAGGCTGGCAGGCAGAGAGGGGAGAGAGAGGGAGAAGGGGGAGACAGAGACACAGAGAGAAACAGAGACAGACAGATAGGCAGAGACAGACATATAAACAGAGACAGAAACAAGTATATATACACAATCAAGAGAGAGAGAGAGAGAGAGAGAAGAGAGAAGAGAGAGAGAGAGAGAGAGAGAGAGAGAGAGAGAGAGAGAGAGAGACAGGGAGAGAGACAGACAGATAGACGGACAGACAGACTGACAGGCAGCGAGGAGAGAGAGAGAGAGAGAGGAGAGAGAGAGAGAGAAGGAGGGGACAGAGACAGAGAGAGACAGAGATAGATAGAGAAAGATAGACACAGACAGACAGATAGGCAGACAGACAGAGACAGACACATGGACAGAGACAGGAACAATGATATACACATAAACACAGAGAGAGAGACAGAGAGAGAGAGGAGAGAGAGAGAGAGAGAGAGAAGAGAGAGAGAGAGAGAGAGAGAGAGAGAGAGAGAGAGAGAGAGAGAGAGAGAGAGAGAGAGAGAATTTTCTCAACTGACCAACTAAGCCCTACAGAAACCGCCACCCCAGAATGACCAATTAATGGCCTATACTAAGCTTTCGGATTTTCCCTTTTCCTCAGATGGCTGACTGAATGACGCAGTTGTAGTTGTAGACAGAAGTAGCGAACTGTATCACTACACAGTGCTGACTGAACGACATGATGACAGAAGTAGCGAACTGTAGCACTACACAGTGTTGACTGAACGATATGACAGAAGTAGCGAACTGTATCACTACACAGTGCTGACTGAACGACATGATGACAGAAGTAGCGAATTGTAGCACTACATAGTGTTGACTGAACGACATGATAGTTGTAGCGATAGTTGTAGCGAATTGTAGCACTACATAGTGCTGACTGAACGACATGATAGTTGTGGACAGAAGTAGCGAACTGTAGCACTACACAGTGCTGACTGAACGACATGATGACAGAAGTAGCGAACTGTAGCACTACACAGTGCTGACTGAACGACATGATAGTTGTGAACAGAAGTAGTGAACTGTAGCACTACACAGTGCTGACTGAACGACATGATAGTTGTGGACAGAAGTAGCGAACTGTAGCACTACACAGTGCTGACTGAACGACATGATGACAGAAGTAGCGAACTGTAGCACTACACAGTGCTGACTGAACGACATGATGACAGAAGTAGCGAACTGTAGCACTACACAGTGCTGACTGAACGACATGATAGTTGTGAACAGAAGTAGTGAACTGTAGCACTACACAGTGCTGACTGAACGACTGGTAGTTGGGAACAGAAGTAGTGAACTGTAGCACTACACAGTATTGATTGAACGACATGATAGTTGTGGACAGAAGTAGTGAACTATGGTACTACATAGTGCTGACTTTGTAGACAGAAGTAGTGAACTGTAACACTACACAGTGCTGACTGAACGACATGATAGTTGTGAACAGAAGTAGTGAACTGTAGCACTACACAGTGCTGACTGAACGACTGGTAGTTGGGAACAGAAGTAGTGAACTATAGCACTACACAGTATTGATTGAACGACATGATAGTTGTGGACAGAAGTAGTGAATTATGGTACTACATAGTGCTGACTTTGTAGACAGAAGTAGGGAACTATAGCACTACACAGTGCTGTCTGAACGGCATGATAGTTGTGGACAGAAGTTATGAACTGTAGCACTACATAGTGCTGACTTTGTAGACAGAAGCAGTGAACTGTAGTACACGCACTTCTGACCGAACAACAGATAGTTAAGGACATAAGTAGTGAACTGTAGCACTACACAGTGCCGACTTTGTAGACAAAAGTAGGGAACTGTAGGCTGAAGGCTGGCTGAACGACAGGAAGCTGTAGACAGAAGCAGTGAACTGTAGTACACGCACTTCTGACTGAACAACAGGTAGTTGTGGATAGTAGTAGTAACTGTGGTACTATATAATGCTGACTTTG
>CM031600.1:2336702-2371702 GCA_018398815.1 Conus ventricosus
AGTGGAAGACGCTCTGACTAATGGCATAGCAGCAGGCTGTAGACACAGCGATCTCTTTGTTAAGTGGAAGACGCTCTGACTAATGGCATAGCAGCAGGCTGTAGACACAGCGATCTCTTTGTTAAGTGGAAGACGCTCTGACTAATGGCATAGCAGCAGGCTGTAGACACAGCGATCTCTTTGTTAAGTTTTAAGACGCTCTGACTAATGGCATAGCAGCAGGCTGTGGACACAGCGGTCTCTTTAAATGGAAGACGCTCTGACTAATGGCATAGCAGCAGGCTGTAGACACAGCGATCTCTTTGTTAAGTGGAAGACGCTCTGACTAATGCCATAGCAGCAGGCTGTAGACACAGCGATCTCTTTGTTAAGTGGAAGACGCTGTGAATAATGGCACAGCAGCAGGCTGTAGAATACAGCGATCTCTTTGTTAAGTGGAAGACGCTGTGAATAATGGCATAGCAGCAGGCTGTAGACACAGCGATCTCTTTGTTAAGTGGAAGACGCTCTGACTAATGGCATAGCAGCAGGCTGTAGACACAGCGATCTCTTTGTTAAGTGGAAGACGCTGTGAATAATGGCACAGCTGCAGGCTGTAGACACAGCGATCTCTTTGTTAAGTGGAAGACTGTGAATAATGGCATAGCTGCAGGGTCTAGACACAGCGATCTCTTTGTTAAGTGGAAGAGGCTGTGACTAATGGCATAGCAGCAGGCTGTAGACACAGCGTTCTCTTTGTTAAGTGGAAGACTGTGAATAATGGCATAGCTGCAGGGTCTAGACACAGCGATCTCTTTGTTAAGTGGAAGACTGTCAATAATGGCATAGCTGCATGGTCTAGACACTGCGATCTCTTTGTTAAGTGGAAGACGCTCTGACTAATGACATAGCAGCAGGCTGTAGACACAGCGATCTCTTTGTTAAGTGGAAGACGCTCTGACTAATGGCACACAGCAGCAGGCTGTAGACACAGCGATCTCTTTGTTAAGTGGAAGACGCTGTGACTAATGGCATAGCAGCAGGCTCTAGACACAGCGATCTCTTTGTTAAGTGGAAGACACTGTGACTAATGGCATAGCAGCAGGCTGTAGACACAGCGATCTCTTTGTTAAGTGGAAGACTGTGAATAATGGCATAGCAGCAGGGTTCTAGACACAGCGATCTCTTTGTTAAGTGGAAGACGCTCTGACTAATGGCACAGCAGCAGGCTGTAGACACAGCGGTTCTCTTTGTTAAGTGGAAGACTGTGAATAATGGCATAGCTGCAGGGTCTAGACACAACGATCTCTTTGTTAAGTGGAAGACGCTGTGACTAATGGCATAGCAGCAGGCTGTAGACACAGCGTTCTTTTTGTTAAGTGGAAGACTGTGAATAATAGCATAGCTGCAGGGTCTAGACACAGCGATCTCTTTGTTGAGTGGAAGACTGTGAATAATGGCATAGCTGCAGGGTCTAGACACTGCGATCTCTTTGTTAAGTGGAAGACGCTGTGACTAATGGCATAGCAACAGGCTGTAGACACAGCGATCTCTTTGTTAAGTGGAAGATACTGTGACTAATGGCATAGCAGCAGGCTGTAGACACAGCGTTCTCTTTGTTAAGTGGAAGACTGTGAATAATGGTATAGCTGCAGGGTCTAGACACTGCGATCTCTTTGTTAAGTGGAAGACGCTGTGACTAATGGCATAGCAGCAGGCTGTAGACACAGCGATCTCTTTAAGTGGAAGAAGCTCTGACTAATGGCATAGCAGCAGGCTGTAGACACAGCGATCTCTTTGTTAAGTGGAAGACGCTCTGACTAATGGCATAGCAGCAGGCTCTAGACACTGCGATCTCTTTGTTAAGTGGAAGACGCTCTGACTAATGGCATAGCAGCAGGCTCTAGACACAGCGATCTCTTTGCTAAGTGGAAGACGCTGTGACTAATGGCACAGCAGCATGGCTCCAGACACAGCGATCTCTTTGTTAAGTGGAAGACGCTGTGAATATTGGCATAGCAGCAGGCTGTAGACACAGCGATCTCTTTGTTAAGTGGAAGACTGTGAATAATGGCATAGCTGCAGGGTCTAGACACATCGATCTCTTTGTTAAGTGGAAGACGCTGTGAATATTGGCATAGCAGCAGGCTGTAGACACACCGATCTCTTTGTTAAGTGGAAGACTGTGAATAATGGCATAGCTGCAGGGTCTAGACACAGCGATCTCTTTGTTAAGTGGAAGAGGCTGTGACTAATGGCATAGCAGCAGGCTGTAGACACAGCGTTCTCTTTGCTAAGTGGAAGAGGCTGTGACTAATGGCATAGCAGCAGGCTGTAGACACAGCGTTCTCTTTGTTAAGTGGAAGACGCTGTGACTAATGGCATAGCAGCAGGCTGTAGACACAGCGTTCTCTTTGTTAAGTGGAAGACTGTGAATAATGGCATAGCAGCAGGCTGTAGACACAGCGATCTCTTTGTTAAGTGGAAGACTGTGAATAATGGCATAGCAGCAGGCTGTAGACACAGCGATCTCTTTGTTAAGTGGAAGACGCTCTGACTAATGGCATAGCAGCAGGCTGTAGACACAGCGATCTCTTTGTTAAGTGGAAGACGCTCTGACTAATGGCATAGCAGCAGGCTGTAGACACAGCGATCTCTTTGTTAAGTTGAAGACGCTCTGACTAATGGCATTAGCAGCAGGCTGTAGACAC
Organism: Conus ventricosus; assembly: GCA_018398815.1. NCBI lineage: Eukaryota > Metazoa > Mollusca > Gastropoda > Neogastropoda > Conidae > Conus > Conus ventricosus. The sequence goes on from CM031600.1 coordinate 2,339,393, forward strand.
AGCGGTCTCTTTAAATGGAAGACGCTCTGATAATGGCATAGCAGCAGGCTGTAGACACAGCGATCTCTTTGTTAAGTGGAAGACGCTCTGACTAATGGCATAGCAGGAGGCTGTAGACACAGCGATCTCTTTGTTAAGTGGAAGACGCTGTGAATAATGTCACAGCAGCAGGCTGTAGACACAGCGATCTCTTTGTTAAGTGGAAGACGCTGTGAATAATGGCATAGCAGCAGGGTTGTAGACACAGCGATCTCTTTGTTAAGTGGAAGACGCTCTGACTAATGGCATAGCAGCAGACTGTAGACACAGCGATCTCTTTGTTAAGTGGAAGACGCTGTGAATAATGGCACAGCTGCAGGCTGTAGACACAGCGATCTCTTTGTTAAGTGGAAGACTGTGAATAATGGCATAGCTGCAGGGTCTAGACACAGCGATCTCTTTGTTAAGTGGAAGAGGCTGTGACTAATGGCATAGCAGCAGGCTGTAGACACAGCGTTCTCTTTGTTAAGTGGAATACTGTGAATAATGGCATAGCTGCAGGGTCTAGACACAGCGATCTCTTTGTTAAGTGGAAGACTGTCAATAATGGCATAGCTGCATGGTCTAGACACTGCGATCTCTTTGTTTAGTGGAAGACGCTCTGACTAATGACATAGCAGCGGCTGTAGACACAGCGATCTCTTTGTTAAGTGGAAGACGCTCTGACTAATGGCACAGCAGCAGGCTGTAGACACAGCGATCTCTTTGTTAAGTGGAAGACGCTCTGACTAATGGCATAGCAGCAGGCTGTAGACACAGCGATCTCTTTGTTAAGTGGAAGACGCTCTGACTAATGGCATAGCAGCAGGCTGTAGACACAGCGATCTCTTTGTTAAGTGGAAGACGCTCTGACTAATGGCATAGCAGCAGGCTGTAGACACAGCGATCTCTTTGTTAAGTTGAAGACGCTCTGACTAATGGCATAGCAGCAGGCTGTGGACACAGCGGTCTCTTTAAATGGAAGACGCTCTGACTAATGGCATAGCAGCAGGCTGTAGACACAGCGATCTCTTTGTTAAGTGGAAGACGCTCTGACTAATGCCATAGCAGCAGGCTGTAGACACAGCGATCTCTTTGTTAAGTGGAAGACGCTGTGAATAATGGCACAGCAGCAGGCTGTAGAATACAGCGATCTCTTTGTTAAGTGGAAGACGCTGTGAATAATGGCATAGCAGCAGGCTGTAGACACAGCGATCTCTTTGTTAAGTGGAAGACGCTCTGACTAATGGCATAGCAGCAGGCTGTAGACACAGCGATCTCTTTGTTAAGTGGAAGACGCTGTGAATAATGGCACAGCTGCAGGCTGTAGACACAGCGATCTCTTTGTTAAGTGGAAGACTGTGAATAATGGCATAGCTGCAGGGTCTAGACACAGCGATCTCTTTGTTAAGTGGAAGAGGCTGTGACTAATGGCATAGCAGCAGGCTGTAGACACAGCGTTCTCTTTGTTAAGTGGAAGACTGTGAATAATGGCATAGCTGCAGGGTCTAGACACAGCGATCTCTTTGTTAAGTGGAAGACTGTCAATAATGGCATAGCTGCATGGTCTAGACACTGCCATCTCTTTGTTAAGTGGAAGACGCTCTGACTAATGACATAGCAGCAGGCTGTAGACACAGCGATCTCTTTGTTAAGTGGAAGACGCTCTGACTAATGGCACAGCAGCAGGCTGTAGACACAGCGATCTCTTTGTTAAGTGGAAGACGCTGTGACTAATGGCATAGCAGCAGGCTCTAGACACAGCGATCTCTTTGTTAAGTGGAAGACACTGTGACTAATGGCATAGCAGCAGGCTGTAGACACAGCGATCTCTTTGTTAAGTGGAAGACTGTGAATAATGGCATAGCAGCAGGGTCTAGACACAGCGATCTCTTTGTTAAGTGGAAGACGCTCTGACTAATGGCACAGCAGCAGGCTGTAGACACAGCGGTCTCTTTGTTAAGTGGAAGACTGTGAATAATGGCATAGCTGCAGGGTCTAGACACAACGATCTCTTTGTTAAGTGGAAGACGCTGTGACTAATGGCATAGCAGCAGGCTGTAGACACAGCGTTCTTTTTGTTAAGTGGAAGACTGTGAATAATAGCATAGCTGCAGGGTCTAGACACAGCGATCTCTTTGTTGAGTGGAAGACTGTGAATAATGGCATAGCTGCAGGGTCTAGACACTGCGATCTCTTTGTTAAGTGGAAGACGCTGTGACTAATGGCATAGCAACAGGCTGTAGACACAGCGATCTCTTTGTTAAGTGGAAGACACTGTGACTAAAAGGCATAGCAGCAGGCTGTAGACACAGCGTTCTCTTTGTTAAGTGGAAGACTGTGAATAATGGTATAGCTGCAGGGTCTAGACACTGCGATCTCTTTGTTAAGTGGAAGACGCTGTGACTAATGGCATAGCAGCAGGCTGTAGACACAGCGATCTCTTTAAGTGGAAGAAGCTCTGACTAATGGCATAGCAGCAGGCTGTAGACACAGCGATCTCTTTGTTAAGTGGAAGACGCTCTGACTAATGGCATAGCAGCAGGCTCTAGACACTGCGATCTCTTTGTTAAGTGGAAGACGCTCTGACTAATGGCATAGCAGCAGGCTCTAGACACAGCGATCTCTTTGCTAAGTGGAAGACGCTGTGACTAATGGCACAGCAGCAGGCTCCAGACACAGCGATCTCTTTGTTAAGTGGAAGACGCTGTGAATATTGGCATAGCAGCAGGCTGTAGACACAGCGATCTCTTTGTTAAGTGGAAAAGACTGTGAATAATGGCATAGCTGCAGGGTCTAGACACAGCGATCTCTTTGTTAAGTGGAAGACGCTGTGAATATTGGCATAGCAGCAGGCTGTAGACACAGCGATCTCTTTGTTAAGTGGAAGACTGTGAATAATGGCATAGCTGCAGGGTCTAGACACAGCGATCTCTTTGTTAAGTGGAAGAGGCTGTGACTAATGGCATAGCAGCAGGCTGTAGACACAGCGTTCTCTTTGTTAAGTGGAAGAGGCTGTGACTAATGGCATAGCAGCAGGCTGTAGACACAGCGTTCTCTTTGTTAAGTGGAAGACGCTGTGACTAATGGCATAGCAGCAGGCTGTAGACACAGCGTTCTCTTTGTTAAGTGGAAGACTGTGAATAATGGCATAGCAGCAGGCTGTAGACACAGCGATCTCTTTGTTAAGTGGAAGACTGTGAATAATGGCATAGCAGCAGGCTGTAGACACAGCGATCTCTTTGTTAAGTGGAAGACTGTGAATTAATGGCATAGCAGCAGGCTGTAGACACAGCGATCTCTTTGTTAAGTGGGAAGACTGTGAATAATGGCATAGCAGCAGGCTGTAGACACAGCGATCTCTTTGTTAAGTGGAAGACTTCCTCTATTTGGTTTTGTTTCTTTCTTTGTTTTTGTGGTTCTATTTTTCTTGTTTGTTTGTTGGGTGTATGTCCCCATACTTCATCAAAGCGAAATTCCCACAGAACGGTCAGAAACACACTGTTTGTTGGGTGTATGTCCCCATTACTTCATCAGAGCGAATTCCACAGAACTGGTCAGAAACACACTGTTTGTTTGTTGGGTGTATGTCCCCATACTTCATCAGAGCGAAATTCCCACAGAACTGGTCAGAAACACACTGTTTGTTTGTTGGGTGTATGTCCCCATACTTCATCAGAGCGAATTTCCCACAGAACTGGTCAGAAACACACTGTTTGTTGGGTGTATGTCCCATACTTCATCAGAGCGAATTTCCCACAGAACTGGTCAGAAACACACTGTTTGTTGGGTGTATGTCCCCATACTTCATCAGAGCGAAATTCCCACAGAACTGGTCAGAAACACACTGTTTGTTTGTTGGGTGTATGTCCCCATACTTCATCAGAGCGAATTTCCCACAGAATTGGTCAGACACACAACTGTTTGTTTGTTTGGGTCTATGGTCCCCATACTTCCTCAGAGCGAATTTTCCCACAGAACTGGTCAGAAACACACTGTTTGTTGGGTGTATGTCCCCATACTTCCTCAGAGCGAATTTCCCACAGAATTGGTCAGAAACACACTGTTTGTTGGGTGTATGTCCCCATACTTCCTCAGAGCGAATTTCCCACAGAACTGGTCAGAACACACTGTTTGTTGGGTGTATGTCCCATACTTTCTCAGAGCGAATTTCCCACAGAATTGGTCAGAAACACACTGTTTGTTTGTTGGGTGTATGTCCCCATACTTCCTCAGAGCGAATTTCCCACGAACTGGTCAGAAACACATGTTTGTTGGGTGTATGTCCCATACTTCCTCAGAGCGAATTTCCCACAGAATTGGTCAGAAACACACTGTTTGTTTGTTGGGTGTATGTCCCCATACTTCCTCAGAGCGAATTTCCCACAGAATTGGTCAGAAACACACTGTTTGTTGCAAACACGGTCTTGTCTCAAAAGTTTGGAACTAGTTACTGCCTCCAACAGTTCTTCTTTTTTGCCCGTGTCCCGTTGGTTTGTTTTTCTCTCTGTCCGTCAGCTAGATAATGCAAAACACGACACAGCCGATGTTCATAAGGTTTGGAGAAAAGACGGAACATGGTCCACGAACAAATCCACTCCATTTTTGTGCGGATCGGTTTGAAATGGCGGAGTGAGTGAGATGGAATCTGAGATAGCGTTTGATTGAGGTGAGAGTGACTTTCCATCGTTACTGACTGAGGTGAAGAGTGACTTTCCATCGTTAGTGACTGAGGTGAAGAGTGACTTTCCATGTTACTGATTGAGGTGAAGAGTGACTTTCCATCGTTACTGACTGAGGTGAAGAGTGACTTTCCATCGTTACTGACTGAGGTGAAGAGTGACTTTCCATCGTTACTGACTGAGGTGAAGAGTGACTTTCCATCGTTACTGACTGAGGTGAAGAGTGACTTTCCATCGTTACTGATTGAAGTGACGAGTGACTTTCCATCATTACTAGAACACTGCATTGATAACGAACGCCTTCTAGACAAAACTCGCATTTTCTCTTGTCCAAAATATATTTCAAGTTTAATATACGGTAAAAAAAAAAGTGAATGGTGGCTCATCGACAGCACACGAGGCTTCCCTATCAAAAGCGAAGACTGTTGCTGTTTAGACAGCTGGAATTTTCTTGCCAAACTTAAACGAAGCATTTCGTCCGCGGTTGATGACTAGAAACAAGAGCAAAACATTGATCAGCTTCAGCTTCACCAAGGAGGCCTCAGCGTATGCGGGTGATCCACATACCCCATGTCTGCTGAACCACATGGTCACGATACGCTGGAAGTACAGCTACATGAAAAAAATCATAGGTAAGGAAAGAGCGGAAAGAACGATTCCACTCATACACAGGACTGCATGCACACCGACCAGTTCATTAATCCTCCACGCCACCGCCCAACCCTTCAATGCCTAACCGGCTAACATGGTCTGCGTCACTGTCACAACTCTCTCTCTCTCTCTCTCTCTCTCTCTCTCTCTCTCTCCTCTCTCTCTCTCTCTCTCTCTCTTGTGCGCGCACTGACATGCATATGTGCAAGCGCATGTGAAGACTGTCTGTGTACAGACCTTTGCGAGTGGCAGTCCAGAGGTACAACTTCTTGAAAACTGAGGGGAAAAAAAGCTAATACTGATATTTATAAACCGCTTCACAACTAAAGAAAAGACAGGTAACGAGATACCAAAATAGGACCGCCACGTTTGGTCACAAGACTAATGGCAAAAGATTGTGGCTGCATTTTTGCAATGGCTATGATCGCACTGTATTAGAGTTACACGAACAACTGAAGAGACAGGCTGTCGAGGGAAAACTAAGTTACTTTTCCAGGTGTCAGCTTGTTGCTGGTCCGCTGCTGATGATATTCGCGATTTCTGCAAAGATAATGTATTTGGGCGAACGAGAATTGTTTTGTTTGAACCCTTTTTTCTTTGGTGTACAAGTCCCGAGGAGAGCTGGACAATTCTCCAGTCAGCCGTGACTAGGTAGAGCTGAACAGTCCTCCAATCAGTCATGACTACGTAGAGCTGAACAGTCCTCCAATCAGCCATGACTACGTAGAGCTGAACAGTCCTCCAATCAGCCGTGACTACGTAGAGCTGAACAGTCCTCCAATCAGCCGTGACTACGTAGAGCTGAACAGTCCTCCAATCAGACCGTGGACTACGTAGAGCTGAACAGTCCTCCAATCAGCCGTGACTACGTAGAGCTGTGTCATCCAATCAGCCATGACTACGTAGAGCTGAACAGTCCTCCAATCAGCCGTGACTACGTAGAGCTGTGTCCTCCAATCAGCCATGACTACATAGAGCTGAACAGTCCTCCAATCAGCCATGACTACGTAGAGCTGTGTCCTCCAATCAGCCATGACTACATAGAGCTGAACAGTCCTCCAATCAGCCATGACTAGTAGAGCTGAACAGTCCTCCAATCAGCCGTGACTAGTAGAGCTGTGTCCTCCAATCAGCCATGACTACATAGAGCTGAACAGTCCTCCAATCAGTCATGACTACATAGAGTGAACAGTCCTCCAATCACCGTGACTACGTGAGCTGTGTCCTCCAATCAGCCGTGACTACGTAGAGCTGAACAGTCCTCCAATCAACGTGACTACGTAGAGCTGTGTCTCCAATCAGCCGTGACTACGTAGAGATGAACAGTCCTCCAATCACCGTGACTACGTAGAGACTGAACAGTCCTCCAATCACCGTGACTACGTAGAGCTCAACAGTCCTCCAATCAGCCGTGACTACGTAGAGCTGAACAGTCTCCAATCAACCGTGACTACGTAGAGCTGAACAGTCTCCAATCACCGTGACTACGTTAGAGCTCAACAGTCCTCCAATCACCGTGACTACGCACAGCTCAACAGTCCTCCAATCACCGTGACTACGTAGAGCTGAAACAGTCCTCCAATCAGCCGTGACTACGTAGAGATGAACAGTCCTCCAGTCAGTCATGACTACGTAGAGCTGAACAGTCCTCCAATCAGCCGGTGACTACGTAGAGATGAACAGTCCTCCAGTCAGTCATGACTACGTAGAGCTGAACAGTCCTCCAATAAACCATGACTACGTCGAGCTGTGTCCCCCAAATCAGCCGTGACTACGTAGAGATGAACAGTCCTCCAGTCAGTCATGACTACGTAGAGCTTAACAGTCCTCCAATCAGCCGGACTACGCAAGCTGTGTCCTCCATCAGCCGTGACTAAATAGTGGTACTGCAGCACCAACCGTAAGAGCAGCTCAGCCTAGCACACCTACATCCAATTCCTGTACCCACGATGATGTGCACGAAACCTCGCGCACGCACAGGCAGGTAAAACCAAAAAGTATTCTCCCTGGGTCCACATCAGCCAGGCATCAGCTCACGGGTGAACCAAGGTCAAGTTGCATCTCGCTCTTGCCAGTGGGAGGTAGGGGGAAAGGGGGGGAAGGGTGGGGGGAGGGCGAGGAGGAGGAAGGGGGTGGGCTGGGAGGCATGTCATCGAGGAGGCAACTGGACAGACATGGGTTCGTTCCTCATCATGGCTAATGTGGTCTGCTCTTGTCACGTGTCGACAGATGCCAGTCGCTGGGGCGAAGGTGTTCATGTTGCTATGCCCCCTGTTTTCGTTAATGAAATTGGAGCCCACCGGGGGCAGGATGATTCAATTTGAGTGGGCTACCTGAGGCTGGTGCCTGCTACGAGCCACGAGAGGGAGGGGGCTCCTTGTCTTCCTCACCTCCGCTCCCGGGGGGACGCGGTCAGCAACTGTCCGTCCAAAGACCGCAGCTCCACCGACAATTTTTAAAAGGTGACAGACCGTCAGTCATTGAAACTGCATTGTCACTGGACTTCACGTCCTTGTATGTTAATGTATTTGGCAATAAATCACAGTAGGGCCACGGCCTAGCCAGTAAGCCCTATTCCCTCTCTCAGTCCTCTCTCGACTGGTCGCTATAGTCTTTATATAGAGAGCACACTAAGAGCACTTGTATTGGGTTCTCTTTACAACAGATGGAACTGAATAGAATACCCAAGCAAGCATATCTTTCCCTTTATTAACCAGCTTTATGAATAGCACTGACGACAGAACGGTTTAAAAAAAAAATTGGGCATATGATATAAAATGTTGTCTTTAAGATATGGATTTTCTGAAGTGGTGGTTAGTGGGTGGGGTCGAAAATGTTAATAATTTAAGAAGATTTTTATGCAAAGGATGGTAGACCGTTTTCAGCAAGATTGGGTTAGCAAATTAAATTCAAGTGATCGCTTCAACACCTATTATTCATTTAAGTCTCTTTTACAACCAGAACCTCACCTAACCTATTTAACGGTTAACAAATTTAAAATGTATTTCACCAGATTTCGTCTTGGCTTAAACGACCTGAATATAAATAGCAGATACAAAGAAAATATCAAAGCATGTCCTTTTTGTAACCAACTTGAGAACGAACTCCACTTTCTATTAAGATGGAATGCTTATTTGCCTTTCAGAGAAAAATACATGCTGAAGCACAGACAATTTCAGAACGTGAACTCTATTGAAACTAAAACAATTACTTGCAAACGAAAATGTGCATATTACAAGAGATACTGCTATGTACATTTATTATGCATTAAAAAAAAAAGAAGAACTCGTATCCCATACAGTATGAATAATTAGTTACCTTCATAAAGAAGCATTATAAGTACACCGAAAAATATACTTTTGTTGTCATTTCTCTTTTTTCTATTTATGTGTGCACTGCACCACACATTGTTATAGGCCGGAGGCCTGAAACATTAAAATTGTGTTCAATTGTGTTCAATTGTGTGTTCTCTCTCTCTCTCTCTCTCTCTCTCTCTCTCTCTCTCTCTCTCTCTCACACACACACACACACACACACACACACACACACACACACACACACACACACACACACACACACACACACACACACACACACACAGCTGGCTGATGAGACAGCCACTGCTGTCACTGGTAGTGGCAGACGCTTCGCGATGCTCCCACAATTTTAAGGGCAAAAAATGGAGGTAGGCGTTAAGCACTTTTCACGTCGAATCGGAATGTTCATATTAAAGTCTTTTAGTAATACCCCCCCCCCCCCCTCCTCTGATTCTGTCTCTTTCTTGATGAGCCCAAGAAAAAAAATCGTTCGTTATGGCAAACGTATGCGCAAAAGGCTCGTCCAATGATGGGAAATCTGCTCTCTTCCAGCAGTGGAGCAGACAACACGGTCTGCAGGATGTGTGCATGGTGTCACTCCTGGAACGGCTGGCCCTCTCAGGCTCGGCGTGACCCAGTTTAATCCGCTTTCAATGATGTCTGTAGCTGTTGCGAATGGTTGATGGTTGTCGTGAATAATTGTATATGTATGCTGCTGTGCTTGTTGTTGGCACTTTCCTGACAGGATTTTTTTCCAATGCGCTGACAATCGTGTGCGTGGTTCTGAGTGTGTCAGTCTCAGTGTGCTTGGCTAGCCGAAAACGAACCTCACAAACGCGGAATTGATCATGGTTTGGGCCAACTCACCGTGGCTGTCCAAACGACGTAGAGGATATGGTGTAAAACTGTCAATGCGTTAACCGTGTGTCAACAAACCGCGATCGAATAATCCCAAGTGTGGTTCACTACACTCTAGTTTGTAGGAGAGCCGCGCTTTCCTCGAGTGACTGTAGTTCACCAACTACGGTTGTTTGTTTATAAACCAGCCCCTGGTGTCCGTTAACGTATCGGGGGTAAACCATTCCAGAATGAAGACAGACCACCAGGTGGCCTTCAGGTCGGGTCCTCACACATAGCTGCTGCTACTTGCAGACATCACAGTGGTCAGAGAAGAGCACCCTCGCTGCATGGTCCTGCCTGCGATCGTGACCAGACAACAATCTTTGGATTGACTCGACTACAGTGCCCACATTGGCCCGCGAACAAGAATCCTGATTGTCTTCCGTCGGATCAACCAAAGTCCATACAGGCTGGGATCTGGGAACGACAGGAAACTTCTACATGGACAACCGTGTCTTTGTCTTTCGCTGTGGCATGTGATGTATCCTACGATCGCCCTAGCTACTTCGTAGGCCCACGTCCTGGCCCTGAAGTTGTCCAGGAAACAATGTATCGGCCCTTAAGATTGTCAGGGAACAAAATGTCACTATCAAGCTTCTGTAAACACCTGCACACGACTGCATGTTCAAAAATGATAATGGGCACACAGGTGCATCGCGTGCATTATGCTCGAGCACAGTCCATCCCTCTCTCCCTCCCCCCCCTCTCTCTCTCTCTCCGCACAAAAACAAAACAAAACAACAACCCCAAAAGAACCCCCACCCCCATACACACACTTATTACGGACTTCTGTCTTAGCAACGGGTATTGCTGCTCACCTACTGTGTGAGGGACTTAAGTTTCTCTGTAATATACTTTCTTAAGATTGTCAAAACTGACACATATGATTTGACTCGTAATTCAACACTTTACCAAAAGTAACAAAATCAAACATCCAAATGTGCTTCAGTCTGCTTTTCTGAGCACTTGCCTAGCGTGACCACAACACGGTGAAGCGAGCGAGAGAGCGAGTGCAGAAACGAAATCTTGCTCTTGTACTCGAGCGAGACACTCGCCTACTGTGACAAGAACCTTTAAGAGCCTGCTTCACCCTGGAGGTCATTTTTTGTCTATTTTTGTTCTAAACGGCAGATGGAAAGGTGGGAGGAGGTTAAAAGCCATCCTTGCCACAGGCTGGAGATTGAACCGCCAGCTTCCCACGCCATGGCCTGTGCTTTCACCGCTGGGCCCTGGTTGCATCAGCCACCGTTCAAAGGGCATCATAGGACAGCATAGAATATAAAAGAAGCCAGTCCGTTCTATTTTTGAGCGTCTTTAATAAACATCTGCGCCTTGGCCCTGAACAAAAGACCTGAACCCGTGACGCATGCGAAATAGTGTGAAGACAAAAATAGCATCGACGCCGCCGAGTTTTCCCCAGGGAAAGGCTGTTCAGGGTTCGGCCCGGCATCACTCCCACATGAGCGCATGCGTGCCGGTGTCCAGAATAATGGAAATGAACCAATGACGGTCACGCCTGTCAGCCAAGAGCATTCATTATTCAAGTGGGACTGTTCGATACTCCATATTTGGATTTTCTTCCTATCTCAGGTTTTATTCTGACCAAAAATAAGTTCCATCGCCGCTCTCTCTGGTCCCAAGAATGTGTGCTACAAGAACGCCTCTGGCATGTCTCTCAGACTGTTAATTGCAACCGCAGGGATTTGTTGTCACTTTTGCTTTGGAAGATATTGACAGACATGTACGGTTAAAATCTTTTGGACATGATCAGTAATTTCATCTCAATCTTCATTTTTAAGATAGCGAAAAACTAAAAGACCAGATGTCATCTGTTTTTCTAATGGTTACAGATAATTCGATCAAGTCAGATGAGTAAAGACAGATTTTGCAGATGCACACCGTCGATAAAACAGATGTTAAAGGCCGATAATTTTCATATTTGGGACCGCAGGAGGTCCACTTACAGAACATGTGGATGTATTTTCAGGGAGAAAATATTGTAGTTCTAGTCTTTTCTTATTGATAGACAAAATGCATCACTGACACTGGATCAGTTACAAACAATAAGAACACACAAACACGCTGCATCTTGAAACCACATCCTTTCGTAGTCGTCGACTTTGTTTTCAGCAAATGCTGCAAAATCCATTATCCATTTCAACAAGGATCGAGGCCTGCATAAACGTACCGTGTTCTGGAAACAAGATGTAAAGGGAGATTTCAGTTCTGCGGAAGGATTGCGCAGAAATCCTCTCTCCCTTACCTGTAATATTTATGACACTATTTGCTAAAGCCACCTACGCATGTAAAACATTTACACGAGAATTTCTACGCAATTTTTCAACATTCGCTTGTAAAAGAAAATGCAGCGGACCTAAAACACACATCTCTAGTATCTAAAAAACCAAAACAAAACAAAGTAAGTTATTTCTTGGCTGTCAACGACGGTATATATAACAAAACAAAACAAAGTAAGTTGTTTCTTGGCTGTCAGTGACGGTATATCTAACAAAACAAAACAAAGTAAGTTACGTGTTTGCTGTCAATGACGGTATATACAGGGTCGAACTTTAATTAAGGACCACTTATACAGAGTCTCACAAAACATAGAAAGAAAAACCGACAAACGACAGAAACTTTATAAATGTTTAATTTCATTATCAGTGAACAACATTTTGTCACTTTCATGAAAAAATCATTCTTTCTGATTAGACAGGGGAGCCTGAATGAGACTACCCCCTAAAATGACATTCACAAAAAGAGTGTTTCTTTACAGTCTGATCAAAACCGAGTGTGCCCCCCTCGTGCTGCCACACAATCCACACAGCGCTGCCTCATGGTGTTGACTGTTCTTGTAATGAGTGCCTGGGGGAGGTTTGCCCACTCCTGCTGCAGGTAGTGCAGCAGCTCCTGTCGATTTGCAGGAACAGGGTGATTTTCTTGAACTCTCCTCCCAAGCTCGCCCCAGATGTTCTCAATAGGGTTCATATCCGGGCTGTTTGCCGGCCATGGCATCCTGGTGATGCCAGCTTGCACCACAAAAGTGTTCACGGCTCGACAACGATGTGGGGTGGCATTATCGTCCATGAACACAGCCTGAGTCCCAATCTGCTGGAGTGCTGGGACAACCAAAGGCCGTACAATCTCCTGCAGGTAGCGTTGGCCGTTCAGGTTGCCATCCACATGGTACAGGGGAGTCTTGTGGTGACTGCTGATGCACCCCATACCATGACGGAGCCACCACCAAAAGCGACGACCTCCTGGGTGACGTCATCTGCCAGCTGCTCCCTGGGACGCTGCCACACCCGACTGCGTCCATCTCGTGGCTTCAACTGGAACTTGGACTCATCGGTGAAAAGCACCATCCGCCACTGAGCCCGAGTTCATGTTAGATGAGCTGTGCACCAGGCCAGGCGACGTGCCCGGTGGGCAGTTTGGTTTCCGGACTGGGTGCCTTGCTCGAAGGTTGGCAGCATTGAGGCGCCGCCGTATGGTCATCTCACACACTACTGTGTTAGTGGCAGCTTGGAGCCGACGCCTGATGGTGTTGGAGGTGGTGGTCCTGGTCCGAAGAGCATGTCTGCGGATGAACCTGTCATCTCTTGCAGTGGTCTTCTTTGGCTGGCCTGGACGGGGTCTCTCTTTGACAGTTCCAGTGGCTTGAAAACGTTCTCTCAGCCGAATGATGACGGAGTGGGACACTTGTAGTCTTCTGGCCACTTCTCGAACGCCAACTCGATCCTGCAGCCATGCAATCGCCCGGGTCCGGTCAAAATCAGACAGCTTGTGTCTTGGAGGCATTTTTGTGTTATGAAGAATTATGCACGTTGGGCTGCTTTTAGGGGCATTCCAGTCAGTGAAATTCTCTGAAATGCATTGGTTTTTGCACGTGCATTTGGAATTTCAGTGCAAAACCGTTTGAAGCAGTGTTCACTCTTGCTTAAAAAACAAGCAATTTTGACAACAATCTGCAACTTTCAACCCCCCCCCCCCCTCTGCATGCCGCACGTGACAATAAGACAGCTTTCGCAAGCTTTGCGGAATACTCTGTTAACCCCTTAAACCTTCCCCAGTCGAATTCTTCGAAAAAATGCATTGCTTGTATTTTTGGCCAATTTAAAAAGAAAGGGCCTTTTTTCGGGGTGGTCCTTAATTAAAGTTCGACCCTGTATAACAAAACAAAACAAAGTAAGTACATTGATTCCGTAAATATATACCGTCATTGACAGCCATTCCGTAAATATATCCTATCATTAACAGCCATTCCGTAAATATACACCGTCATTGACAGCCATTCAGTAAATATATACCGTCATTGACAGCCATTCAGTAAATATATACCGTCATTGACAGCCATTCCGTAAATATATACCGTCATTGACAGCCATTCAGTAAATATATACCGTCATTGACAGCCATTCAGTAAATATATACCGTCATTGACAGCCATTCAGTAAATATATACCGTCATTGACAGCCATTCCGTAAATATATACCGTCATTGACAGCCATTCAGTAAATATATACCGTCATTGACAGCCAAGAAATAACTTACTACATTGATTCCGTAAATATACACCGTCATTGGCAGCCAAGAAATAACTTACTTCGTAAATATATACTGTCATTGACGGCCATTCCGTAAATATATGCCGTCGTTGACAGCAAAGAAATAACTTACTTTGTTTTGTTTTGTTATAGATACCGTCATTGACAGTCAAAAAATAACTTACTTTGTTTTGTTTTGTTATATATACTGTCATTGACATCAAAGAAATAACTTACTTTGTTTTGTTTCGTTACATATACCGTCATTGACAGCCAAGAAATAACTGAAGCACAACAATGATGCCCGTTTAACAGGATACCGTCGATTACAGTTTTAAAACTACGCTACAAAAGGGAGATTCGTAGTGTGGCTTGACCGTCTCGAAATGGAGTACTGTTTTGTTTGTATGATTTTGTTTTATAGTAAATTAAGTGAAGAGGTGGGGGAGGGGAACGGGGAGAAGGGAGGGGGAACGGGGAGAAGGGAGGGGGAACGGGGAGAAGGGAGGGGGAACGGGAGAAGGGAGGGGGAACGGGGAGAAGGGAGAGGGAAGGGGGCGGGATGTGGGGGTGGAGGGGGAGAGACAATTTCGATCGGCAAATTTTTCTGACACCCCAAATTCCTCATTTACACGGATCCTTTGAAGCCACCCACGCAAAGGTTCCAACGCCAAGGGGACGTCACTGTCTATTTGGGTATGCAAATCAAGTCCTAGCCGGCGCTGTATCTGCTGCAGCAAATTTCCAGCGGTCCCAAAGCTCTTTTGTTGTGCGGGTCTCTGGTGTTTTGGCCCGGCTAATTTGGGCCCGCTGCAGCGCCACGGCACCCATGTAACTTCGTTTCCCTGGCTGTCAAAGATGAGGACAGTTCGTGCCGCCAAGTCTCCTGGGGGTTCCGTTGTTTTTTGTTTGTTTGTTGTTGTTTTTTCTACCCTCAGTGCCCGCCCACTATTCCCATCACCAACTCACGTGGCAGCATGCTGAATGTTGGGTTGACGTGGATTTTCGTCTCTTTTTCTTTCATTTCTCTCTCATCTCCCCCACCCCCTCCATAGCCTCCGCCCCCCTCGCCCATCCGATCTTTTTTCTCTTTCTTTCCTGTATTCTTTTCTCCTCTTTTCTTTTTTTGTCCTTCTTTCTTTCATACGTCGGTTTCCTCCCCTTCTTCCCCCACCCATCCATAGGCTACACCGGTTGTTGATGAGACATGTCAATAATCATGGCGTAAAGAAATGTAGACCAAAAAGAGAAGAAAAACAACAACAAAAAAACCTCGAATAAACGCAAACACTCTTTTGATATTTCAGCTATCTGTTGTTTCTGGGGGAAAACCCAGAGACTGGCTGGCGAACCAAATTCCCAAGGAGTTAAGCGAGTAACTAACTAGCTCACTGACTGGTTTCGGTTTGATTTCTATTTTTAACACTGGATTTTAATTGCTGCATAGATCAAGGGGCAGGTATTCGATTACATTTTGGGAGTGGAGTATGGGAAAAAGAAAAAACAAAAAACAAAAACAAAAACACGAATAATAGGTAACTCGACTACCGCTAATAATTGTTTGATTAATCTATTTTCCTTGAGTTTCAGTTTCAGTTTCATCAAGGAGGTGTCACTGCGTGCGGACTAGTCCATATACGATGCACCACATCCGCTAAGTTTTGAGACCAACCTGTGCACGATTTAAAGCTGTCGCACAAATGAATTAATGACTTAACAGGAGAGAATTTAACAAGAGGGTCTCGTGGCTACAACTTCGCAGATGTCTGACCTGCGCATTAGACCAGCTCGTTGATCAGATCTGCAGTACTTACCTAACATTGGTTGTGCCATTATCATCAGTGTTTGTGTGTGAGTGTGCGTGGGGTTGGGGGTTGGGGGGGGGGGGGAGGTGCGCGTGCGCGCGTGAGTATGTGTATGCGTATGCGTGTGATCTGTGGGCTTGAGTGACCAAGCCTCTGCACGCACGCATCTGCACATGCGTGCGTGCATGTATGTGTGTATATGTGTGTGTCCATATATATGGATGCACACCTGTGTGTGTGTGTGTGTGTGTGTGTGTGTGTGTGTGTGTGTGTGTGTGTGTGTGTGTGTGTGTGTGTGTGTGTGTGTGAGCGTGTATGAGTGTGTGGACGAGTGCGCATGTGCGCGTGCATGTGTGTGTGTGTGTGTGTGTGTGTGTGTGTGTGTGTGTGTGTGTGGCTCCAGTTTATTTACGAAAATAGATTTGGTTGTCAGTTGATTCAGTTGTATTCCATTGAAGAGAACTGGTGAGGGTAACTGTCCTGATGCCTAGCTGTCTGACAGTGCAGACCAGTGTCTGGGCTTTTGAAGGGTTGGTCCAGTTTCTTGACTCCACAGATTAATGTTGTTCAGCTGCTGCTGAGCTGCTTCCGTTCTCTCTTGAGCATTCTTTGATGTTTTGTAGATCAGGCCGTCGTCTGATAGTGTCACGACTCGTGCAGTTCCGTTTCTAATAAGGTCTGCAAGGCCTTAAATGTAAACATTGTATAAAAGAGGTGAAAGAAGAGAACCTTGAGGTAATCCCATGGAGAGTTTATGAGGTTCAGACGTCCGGTCTCCAAATCGTAGGACGACGGTTCGCTCCTGAAGCGCTGCTGCAATCCATCGTGTTATCGTCCTGCCCACTCCATAGTTAATGAGTGGCTCAATTAGAAGCGAGACCTGGACTGTTGTATGCATCTTCCCAGTCAGTTGCAACTGCCGGTGTGTCTTCCTTTCTTTGAATCCCTTCTTACACTTCACAGGCAAAGGCGACTGCATTTCCCATGCACTTTTACCTGTTCCGTAGCGTCCTTGATTGGGAGGTAGGATTTGTCGACTTTCAAAATGTCTTGCGAGTTTTCCTGCCATAGTTCGTTCCATGAACTTTCCTGCTATATTTGCATAGCGAGGATGCGGTATGAACTTTCCTGCTATATTTGCATAGCGAGGATGCGGTAGCCATTTTGCCGATGACGATTTTTTCCAAGTTTGGGTAAAGCTTTCAGATAACGGTGTGTCCAGCCTTCTGGAAAGTAACCGCTATAGAAACTGTCCCGGTAGAGACTGAAGTGATGTACTCTTCCGAGTCCTGTGCAATATCAGGATAACGTATTTTGTCTGGACCTGGAGCACTCTCTTGGTTTCCTTGAAAACAGGCTTTGCCTATCTTTCAATACCCTCTTACGGATCTTTAATCTGATAACACAGTATTGACACCGTTAACAACCAGGCGCTTTTTGTCATTGATTTGATCACATACACGAGAAGTAGCGTGAAATACATCACAGGACATTTCAGTCACGTCCTCTAAGTCTGTCGTCCATCTACTGTTTGTTTTTCAAAGACAGAGGTACCTTCTGCTCCTTCTTCTGTTCGAACACTCAGACGGTGATACCAGTCGCCCGCATGAAGTTGGCTGTCCTCCGAAGGTCCACCAGGTCCCCGTAGAGCTTGGCCCTCAGAGCCACTGGCTCCGGCCATGTGTCCTGCCTGGCAGTAGCATGGAGGTGACAGTCCTGTAGTATGTGCTCAATGTCTATTTCGGTCTCTCTGCATGGGCACATCGCAGACTGGCCAATCTTGTACTTTTTGTACATGTGTGCATTCAATCTGTTATGTCCAGTCTGCTTCGATACCATGGATCTGGCTTCAACCTTCACTGCCTTGATGCTGCGTGAGGCTGTAGTTTTCCAGAGCGTGCCTTGCCATCCTGTATCTACGTTTTCAGCAGGACTCGGAGTGTCTGCTACCGACCTGCACGTTCTCTTGGAACACAGTAGGGGCGGGACGAGGGTGGTGGAGGTGGGAGTGTGGGATGGGTGTGGGAGTACTGGGTGGATGGGCCTGAGGGTGGGGGTATTTGGAATTCTGTTTCAACGCCCTCAGTTTGAATACAATGACGGTAGTGTATTTTCCCTCTTTTCCACAATGGTCTTGAAGAACGGACATCTCAAGAGGTATTGCAGACCCGTCCTTCATGACATAGGCGAGAAACAGACCGAAGCCAACAGCAAAAGGCTGAACAGTTTCAGGCACTATGATGTAGGGGTCTCACGTGCTGAACTGACATGTGAAGTGTGAGTGAAGAAAAAGGCACGATGAAAGGGAGCTACCTGACTTCCTGAGACACCTCCAGCAACAGGCAGTTCATTGTTAGAAGAATCAAGTGCATTAATTAACTCTCACCTGGGACTGTCTGTTGACCCACCGACAGGCATTAAAATATCACCATGAAAACATCAAGTTTAGCTTTCTCTTCGTCTTTCTTCTAAAGAAACAGCAAGCTGCCTCATGATGCTAGTAAAGAAACAACAAGCTGCCTTATGATGTTAGCAAAGAAACAGCAAGCTGCCTTATGATGTTAGCAAAGAAACAGCAAGCTGCCTTATGATGCTAGCAAAGAAACAGCAAGCTGCGTCTTGATATTAGCAAAGAAACAGCAAGCTGCCTTATGATGTTAGCAAAGAAACAGCAAGCTGCCTTATGATGTTAGCAAAGAAACAGCAAGCTGCGTCATGATGTTAGCAAAGAAACAGCAAGCTGCCTGATGATGCTAGCAAAGAAACAGCAAGCTGCGTCATGATGTTAGCAAAGAAACAGCAAGCTGCCTTATGATGTTAGCAAAGAAACAGCAAGCTGCCTTATGATGTTAGCAAAGAAAGAGCAAGCTGCCTTATGATGTTAGCAAAGAAACAACAAGCTGCCTCATGATGTTAGCAAAGAAACAACAAGCTGCCTCATGATGTCAGCAAAGAAACAGCAAGCTGCGTCATGATGTTAGCAAAGAAACAACAAGCTGCCTCATGATGTTAGCAAAGAAAGAGCAAGCTGCCTTATGATGTTAGCAAAGAAACAGCAAGCTGCGTCATGATGTTAGCAAAGAAACAGCAAGCTGCCTCATGATGTTAGCAAAGAAACAGCAAGCTGCCTTATGATGTTAGCAAAGAAACAGCAAGCTGCCTTATGATGTTAGCAAAGAAACAACAAGCTGCCTCATGATGTTAGCAAAGAAACAGCAAGCTGCCTTATGATGTTAGCAAAGAAACAGCAAGCTGCCTTATAATGTTAGCAAAGAAACAGCAAGCTGCGTCATGATGTTAGCAAAGAAACAGCAAGCTGCCTCATGATGTTAGCAAAGAAACAGCAAGCTGCCTTATGATGTTAGCAAAGAAACAACAAGCTGCCTTATGATGTTGGCAAAGAAACTGCAAGCTGCGTCATGATGTTAGCAAAGAAACAGCAAGCTGCCTTATGATGTTAGCAAAGAAACAGCAAGCTGCCTTATGAATGTTAGCAAAGAAACAACAAGCTGCCTCATGATGTTAGCAAAGAAACAGCAAGCTGCCTCATGATGTTAGCAAAGAAACAGCAAGCTGCCTTATGATGTTAGCAAAGAAACAACAAGCTGCCTCATGATGTTAGCAAAGAAACAGCAAGCTGCGTCATGTTAGCAAAGAAACAGCAAGCTGCCTTATGATGTTAGCAAAGAAACAGCAAGCTGCCTTATGATGTTAGCAAAGAAACAACAAGCTGCCTTATGATGTTAGCAAAGAAACAGCAAGCTGCCTTATGATGTTAGCAAAGAAACAACAAGCTGCCTTATGATGTTAGCAAAGAAACAGCAAGCTGCCTTATGATGTTAGCAAAGAAGCAGCAAGCTGCCTTATGATGTTAGCAAAGAAACAGCAAGCTGCCTTATGATGTTAGCAAAGAAACAACAAGCTGCCTTATGATGTTAGCAAAGAAACAGCAAGCTGCGTCATGATGTTAGCAAAGAAACAGCAAGCTGCCTTATGATGTTAGCAAAGAAAGAGCAAGCTGCCTTATGATGTTAGCAAAGAAACAACAAGCTGCCTTATGATGTTAGCAAAGAAACAGCAAGCTGCGTCATGATGTTAGCAAAGAAACAGCAAGCTGCGTCATAATGTTAGCAAAGAAACAGCAAGCTGCCTTATGATGTTAGCAATGAAACAGCAAGCTGCGTCATGATGTTAGCAAGGAAACAGCAAGCTGCCTTATGATGTTAGCAAAGAAACAGCAAGCTGCGTCATGATGTTAGCAAAGAAACAGCAAGCTGCCTTATGATGTTAGCAAAGAAACAGCAAGCTGCCTTATGATGTTAGCAAAGAAACAGCAAGCTACGTCATGATGTTAGCAAAGAAACAGCAAGCTGCCTTATGATGTTAGCAAAGAAACAGCAAGCTGCCTTATGATGTTAGCAAAGAAACAGCAAGCTGCCTTATGATGTTAGCAAAGAAACAGCAAGCTGCCTTATGATGTTAGCAAAGAAACAGCAAGCTGCCTTATGATGTTAGCAAAGAAACAGCAAGCTGCCTTATGATGTTAGCAAAGAAACAGCAAGCTGCCTTATGATGTTAGCAAAGAAACAGCAAGCTGCGTCATGATGTTAGCAAAGAAACAGCAAGCTGCGTCATGATGTTAGCAAAGAAACAACAAGCTGCCTTATGATGTTAGCAAAGAAACAGCAAGCTGCCTTATGATGTTAGCAAAGAAACAGCAAGCTGCGTCATGATGTTAGCAAAGAAACAGCAAGCTGCGTCATGATGTTAGCAAAGAAACAACAAGCTGCCTTATGATGTTAAGCAAAGAAACAGCAAGCTGCCTTATGATGTTAGCAAAGAAACAGCAAGCTGCCTTATGATGTTAGCAAAGAAACAGCAAGCTGCCTTATGATGTTAGCAAAGAAACAGCAAGCTGCCTTATGATGTTAGCAAAGAAACAGCAAGCTGCCTTATGATGTTAGCAAAGAAACAGCAAGCTGCCTTATGATGTTAGCAAAGAAACAGCAAGCTGCCTTATGATGTTAGCAAAGAAACAGCAAGCTGCCTTATGATGTTAGCAAAGAAACAGCAAGCTGCCTTATGATGTTAGCAAAGAAACAGCAAGCTGCCTTATGATGTTAGCAAAGAAACAGCAAGCTGCCTTATGATGTTAGCAAAGAAACAGCAAGCTGCCTTATGATGTTAGCAAAGAAACAGCAAGCTGCCTTATGATGTTAGCAAAGAAACAGCAAGCTGCCTTATGATGTTAGCAAAGAAACAGCAAGCTGCCTTATGATGTTAGCAAAGAAACAGCAAGCTGCCTCATGATGTTAGCAAAGAAACAGCAAGCTGCGTCATGATGTTAGCAAAGAAACAGCAAGCTGCGTCATGATGTTAGCAAAGAAACAGCAAGCTGCCTTATGATGTTAGCAAAGAAACAGCAAGCTGCCTTATGATGTTAGCAAAGAAACAGCAAGCTGCCTTATGATGTTAGCAAAGAAACAGCAAGCTGCCTCATGATGTTAGCAAAGAAACATCAAGCTGCCTCATGATGTTAGCAAAGAAACAGCAAACTGCCTTATGATGTTAGCAAAGAAACAGCAAGCTGCGTCATGATGTTAGCAAAGAAACAGCAAGCTGCCTTATGATGTTAGCAAAGAAACAGCAAGCTGCCTTATGATGTTAGCAAAGAAACAGCAAGCTGCCTTATGATGTTAGCAAAGAAACAGCAAGCTGCGTCATGATGTTAGCAAAGAAACAACAAGCTGCCTCATGATGTTAGCAAAGAAACAGCAAGCTGCGTCATGATGTTAGCAAAGAAACAACAAGCTGCCTCATGATGCTAGGACAGACATGGGCAGAGGCAGTAGGAGCAAAAGCTTTCTATCCAATGAGGATTTCATCCTCTGCGCCAAGCAGACGGTTATTTCTGTGCATATATTCATGTAGATAACGACAGAATAAACTCTCTTGTGATTACTTACTTCTATTGTTAAATTAAAAGGAATATGTCAATGAGGAAAAAAAATCATCTCTCAAGAGTTGCGCACCTTGGGCAATCGTCACTGCAGATGACTCTCCTTGTGAAAACTGACACAGCGAGAGTGGTGCTCGATTGGAGGCAGAACACTACTTCTGACCACCCAGACACTGATCTCAGTGAGGCAGGAAACTACTGCTGACCACCCAACACTGATCTCTGTGAGGCAGGAAACTACTTCTGACCACCCTAACACTGATGTATGTGAGGCAGGAAACTACTGCTGACCACCCCAACACTGATCTCTGTGAGGCAGGAAACTACTTCTGACCACCCCGACACTGATCTCTGTGATGCAGGAAACTACTTCTGACCACCCAGACACTGATCTCTGTGAGGCAGGAAACTACTTCTGACCACCCCGACACTGATCTCTGTGAGGCAGGAAACTACTTCTGACCACCCCAACACTGATCTCTGTGAGGCAGGAAACTACTTCTGACCACCCAGACACTCATCTCTGTGAGGCAGGAAACTACTTCTGACCACCCAGACACTGATCTCTGTGTGGCAGGAAACTACTTCTGACCACCCAGACACTGATCTCTGTGAGGCAGGAAACTACTTCTGACCACCCAGACACTGATCTCAGTGAGGCAGGAAACTACTTCTGACCACCCCAACACTGATCTCTGTGAGGCAGGAAACTACTTCTGACCACCCAGACACTGATCTCTGTGAGGCAGGAAACTACTTCTGACCACCCAGACACTGATCTCTGTGAGGCAGGAAACTACTTCTGACCACCCCAACACTGATGTATGTGAGGCAGGAAACTACTTCTGACGACCCAGACACTGATCTCTGTGAGGCAGGAAACTACTTCTGACCACCCCAACACTGATGTATGTGAGGCAGGAAACTACTTCTGACCACCAAACACTCATCTCTGTGAGGCAGGAAACTACTTCTGACCACCAAACATTCATCTCTGTGTCTCATGGTCAAGGGTGAAATGTATTCCCAGCCTCTTGCTGACTTGCTGGTCTGTTTTGACGAGCTCGCACACGTCCTGTCCTTCCTGTGAAAGGCATTAAGAGTAGACTTCGTCATCTGTGTACGTACCCTCAGAATTCCAATAACCTGATTGATCTGGGAGCACGAGACGCACGGGCCACAAAAACAACAAACACAAACCCAAAGATCCCATGCGTTGCTAATGTTGCAAGTAGTTGTATGTTCATGTGATAGGGCACTTCTTTCTAGAATAGAAAAAAGAAACTGAGCAGTCCTCAAGTGGACGCCTCATTGGGAAGAGAATGTACACGTCTACACAGTGCAGCATTTAGTCGACTGATTCTGTGCTTGCTCTCAGGTTTTATGGAGAGGGGGAGACATTGTTGTTATTCCTCACTACTACCACAACGGGTAAGGCAGCGAGGGCGGACTGGCGTCTGCGATGCACTCAGACACAGATTTCACTCTGGACATTTTGTTGTTGTGTTGTTGTTTCCACCTTCATTTCCCGTTCCCATCTGATGAAGGACTTGCAGAAAATGAATCCCCGTTTCTGCTGCCTTACGTCCGATGATACGAAGCTCCTGCTGTTGTCTGTGCTGAATGTTTCAACTCTGCCGGCGGACAGTCGGGTCTACAGGGGCACATGGGCAGATTCCCAAATGCAAAGACCCCACTAAGGAAAAGGAAAAGTCTCTGAAATTCTCTGGGAGTCTGGAAGGCGCGTTTCCTTTCCTCTTCTAAGAAAAGAAACTTGTTTCTAAAAAATGGTGCAATCTGATGCACACCTGAGAAGCGAGCGGAATATCATCCATGTTACAATCCAAGCACAGCAAGAATGATTCCTTCCTAAAGCTTTCGTCATTTTTGCATCTTCTTGCTTATGCACGAGCCCAGGTTGTAACGGTATTTTGCTTTCAATCGAGTAGACAAAATGGCGACTGCCTGCTTTTGCAAAGAAGTTTACACGAGATTTCGTGATGTCAGTGTTGCCTGCTAGCATACCTAAAAACGCGACCAGTACTCTGTGAATTACAGTGCACCCCCCCCCCCCCTCCTTTCTTTCCCCCTCCCCCATCTCTCCTGATTTTTGTCCGTAGAAATTTTTTTTCGGGGATTCTCATAGCTACATTTCGCTGAAATCCTCGACTTGGCGGGAAAGTGGGAGCTCTGCAAATGGCAGCGCAGGAATTACACACAGACACTGTCGACAGGACAAGTGTAACGCAATACACTGCAGTGTTCTGACAAAGGACAAGTGTAACGGGCAATACACTGCAGTGGTTCTGACAAAGGACAAGTGTAACGGGCAATACACTGCAGTGGTTCTGACAAAGGACAAGTGTAACGGGCAATACACTGAAGTGGTTCTGACAAAGGACAAGTGTAACGGGCAATACACTGCAGTGGTTCTGACAAAGGACAAGTGTAACGGGCAATACACTGCAGTGGTTCTGACAAAGGACAAGTGTAACGGGCAATACACTGCAGTGGTTCTGACAAAGGACAAGTGTAACGGGCAATACACTGCAGTGGTTCTGACAAAGGACAAGTGTAACGGGCAATACACTGAAGTGGTTCTGACAAAGGACAAGTGTAACGGGCAATACACTGCAGTGGTTCTGACAAAGGACAAGTGTAACGGGCAATACACTGCAGTGGTTCTGACAAAGGACAAGTGTAACGGGCAATACACTGAAGTGGTTCTGACAAAGGACAAGTGTAACGGGCAATACACTGAAGTGGTTCTGACAAAGGACAAGTGTAACGGGCAATACACTGCAGTGGTTCTGACAAAGGACAAGTGTAACGGGCAATACACTGAAGTGGTTCTGACAAAGGACAAGTGTAACGGGCAATACACTGAAGTGGTTCTGACAAAGGACAAGTGTAACGGGCAATACACTGCAGTGGTTCTGACAAAGGACAAGTGTAACGGGCAATACACTGAAGTGGTTCTGACAAAGGACAAGTGTAACGGGCAATACACTGCAGTGGTTCTGACAAAGGACAAGTGTAACGGGCAATACACTGAAGTGGTTCTGACAAAGGACAAGTGTAACGGGCAATACACTGCAGTGGTTTTCTCTCTACACAAGGGGACATTCCGCTGACATTTGCCGCACAATGCACGTAGTGTTGGAATATTATACCCTCTTTTTATTTCTAACGTCTCCGCGACTCGAATGCATCCCGCGGGGCCATGGGAGGCGTTTATAGAAGGAAAAAGACAGAGAGAAGGCAAGGAAGGAGGGGTGGTAGACGACAAACTCACAATTCAGAATTTGAAGGTCCATTATTTGCTTTTGGTCATGACACGTGCACGTGACATATGGAACTGGAGAGAGAGAGAGAGAGAGAGAGAGAGAGAGAGAGAGAGAGAGAGAGAGAGAGAGAGAGAGAGAGAGAGAGAGAGAGAAAGAGAGAGAGAGAGAGAGAGAGAGAAGAGAGAGAGAGAGAGAGAGAGAGAGAGAGAAAGAGAGAGAGAGAGAGAGAGAGAGAGAGAGAGAGAGAGAGAGAGAGAGAGAGAGAGAGAGAGAGAGAAAGAGAGAGAGAGGAGAAGGTACAAAAACCCGAATGTCTTCCACATTTTACAATCTTAACATCGGCTTCTAAACGTCAATACGTGAAATGACTACGTAATCAAAATAAGTTATGACAGACCAACGCTGCATATCAATAGTTAACAAAGGACCGACAACCATCGACAACAAGCATCAGTATAAACTCTATCAAGTAGTCGTAAGTAACCTGATATTTCCATCTAAAGTGTTTCTAACATTGTTTCTTTAGTTAATTGCATGAAACACAATATACCAGTGGCGCTTTCATGCTGTTGCTAGTAAACGTGAAGAACTTAATGTCATCAATATTTAGAAATCTAGCTCAAAGGTCTTGATGGAGCGAACTTAAATATAATTAAATTTCACTCAAATGTCTTTACACAACGAACAGTCAAGTAAGAAATACATTTGATCTCATCTTGACGTTCGGAACAGGTCTTTTTTGTTTGTTTTGTTTTGTTTTTTGTTTTATTTCATCATCGGGAGTTTCCCTTGGGGGGGGGGGGAGGGGGAGGGGGGCAGGGGGAGGAGGGGGGGGGGAGGGGGAGGGGGGCAGGGGGGAGGAGGGGGGGCGTACTGATGCACATTATACTTAAAAGGAACTTGTTAAACCTTCATTGAGAAAGAGCTTTATGGAAACAGTACATATCCGTATCATAAACGCAGTTTTTCCTTTTGAATGTTTTGTAGGTGCGATACCGGTCACAGGAGAGAGAGAGAGAGAGAGAGAGAGAGAGAGAGAGAGAGAGAGAGAGAGGAGAGAGAGAGAGAGAGAGAGAGAGAGAGAGAGAGAGAGAGAGAGAGTCATTCATTGCGACAAATTAGTGTCTGTAAATAGTTTAATAATCAAAATCTTAAAGAGAACAACTCTCTCCTTTGAAACCGAAAGACAATCACACACACACACACACACACACACACACACACACACACACACACACACACACACACACACACACACACACACGGCAAAGATTTTGTTGGTAAGTAGTTTCAGTTTGAGAAGTTATTGTCAAATTCTGTTTTTCATGTATGGAATGTTGACGAAGACAAGTCACAACATGGCTGCTCTTCGTTCAGTGCCGTGGACTGGTCACAACGTTACACATCAGACACTTGAATAGGCACGTTAGAGATCAGACACTTGAGCAGACACATTAGAGACTGAACAGACACATTGGAGATCAGACACTTAAACAGACACATTAGATATTGAACAGACACATTAGATAGTGAACAGACACATTGGAGATCAGACACTTGAACAGACACATTAGAGATTGAACAGACACATTAGAGATTGAACAGACACATTAGAGATTGAACACACACATTAGAGATTGAACACACACATTGGAGATCAGACGCTTGAACACACGTCATTAGAGATTGAACAGACACATTAGAGATTGAACAGACACATTAGAGATTGAACAGACACATTAGAGACTGAACAGACACTTGAACAGACAGACACATTAGAGATCAGACACTTGCATAGACACATCACATTAGAGATTGAACAGACACATTACATTAGAGATTGAACAGACACATTACATTAGAGATTGAACAGACACATCACATTAGAGATTGAACAGACACATCACATTAGAGATTGAACAGACACATCACATTAGAGATTGAACAGACACATCACATTAGAGATTGAACAGACACATGGCCACAAATAACAGAAACTTTTTGTTGGTCGATCAGAACCGATGACGAAATCTGCCTCCCTTCTTATCGAAAAGAACCGGGAGAGAAAACCACAAACCCAAATCAATAGCCGACGGATGAAGTGGACCTCGGGCGCCGATATTCACCGTTTCTTCTCACCGATATTTCCCCCTCACCACGTCTCTCGCTAAACAATATATCACGTGACGTCACGAACAGTGTGACGTCGCTTGTAATGCCTTTTTCTTAACACGTCATCGTCTACCCACGCAGGAACGTGACTGGCCCATGGAGACCATGGTGCATATTGAAATGTTGGTGGAGAGGGCTCAGACCCGGCAAAGCTCTGTTGGCAGACAAAAGGTTCCTTTTCTGTGCTGAGGGCGCGCCGGCCCTGGCGGAGCAGTGAGGAATGCCAATGAAGGGTCAAAACACGTGTGGGAGTGCGGGTGGCAGGTCACCGGTGATTCCCAACGCCTTTTTCGGCAGCCGGGACGGTGCGTGAGAAGATTACACTCCCTTCTATCTCTCTCTCTCTCCCGGCTTTTTTTTCCCCTCTTAGACAAAATCATGGAGGTACGACGCCCCGACAAAATCTTTTCGGCTAATGCACATTTCTGGTTCACGTATGCCCCACTTCCACCACTAGCTGGAATTAGACACAGAGGCTTGAGAGGAACGTTGGTGCTGTCGACAAACGCCTTCTCACTTTCAGACAAATCCCCAGAGGTGTTTCGACGCGTCTATCTTTAGAAGTCGTTGCACGCTGTGATGCCCTTTCGGCAGTATGGTGGAACTTGTCGTGGTGGCGACTGTGAGTGAGATTCGAGTGAGAGCGGGACCTCGCTTCACACAACAAAGAACAAGAGCTGAAAAAATGTGCTGGACAGAGTTATTTCAAAGGGGATCGTGGCATGCGAAGAAATGATCAACATACGTAAGCGCGTCAAGATGGCTGCCAAAGAAGAAGTTCGTCGACTCCCGGCTGGGAGGTCGTGAGTTCGAATCCCATCAGAGTCATGTGGGTTTTTCTGCCCCGACCGGCTCCTACTCAGAGTTGAGTTTGTTGCGGACTCAGTCGGGAAGACTGGGACCACACAGTCGAGTTTCATCCACTTAATGGATGCGTTTCTGAGAGTGTTGCTCAAATTTCCTGACCAACACTGCAGGTGCCTGTATCTCTCGGGTCTGGTTGACGCCGGGATATATTATGAAAGGAAGCGTAGAGTACAGCCCTGTCATGTTGTCTCAGACCGAAATGGAAATCCGTAGCTAGCATCATCTTAATCATCCTCATTCTCATCGATCAGCATGTAAAAAAAAGTTTCAAATTCTGTGGCCCTTCATGCCCTGCTCTCATGGTGACCTCAATTTCGATGTCCTCTCCACGCCTGTGGCCTTGGTTTGGTTCGGTCGGGGTCACCGGTATCGGCGAGTCCATGGGGGCTGTCGTTGGACGGACGTGGTGGCGCCCTCCGGAGGGAGAGCTCACTCACGCCGGCTCCGCGACTAAGCAATTATTGTCGTCAGTAGGGGGCTTAGTAGGTGGTGTCCTGCGTATGTTAGATCAGAACAGGCGCCACTGAACACCACCAAAGTGACTCGGCAGCAGTGCAGTGTCTCCTCCGGTGGGTTGCCTCTTGACGACTCGACATTGACTGCTCCCTGTGGATTGCCGGTGCCGGAGCTGCGGCGGGGCCGACCGGGCTGTGGCTGTGGACGGGGTGTCGGAATGAGCGGCGTGGGTGCACTGCTTCTGAGGTGGCGCAGAGGTTGGGAGAGAAAAAAAAAAAAGTACGTCGACAGCATTTTCATACTTTGAAATTGAACACTGCCAGAGTTATAACCTGCTTCAGCTTTAAGGGGGGAAAAAAGATTGAGCATGCTCTGCCTGTCGGCATGCACACAGGCGGCAGCTTTCCGACAGCCCATGTCGAAAGGAAGTTGTAGTGGTTTGCTTGCTTGTCTTTCTTTATACACTTGTATTTTGACTTACTCCACTTGCTGTCCCCCCCCCCCCCCCCCTTCCTTTTTATCTGCATTTATTTATTCATTTATCATTTACTTATTCATTTATTCATTGATTCATTAATTCATTTATTTACCTATGTATGCATTTATTTATCCATTTATTTATTCATTTATTTATTTACTGGTTTATAAATGAACTGCCCATTGAATTTTTATTTTGAGAGTAAACACCACACTTATGAGCTCAGTATAATTACAGCACAAAGCACCACAATGCCACACTAGTGCACCATCCTCCTCATCAATTTTTTAAAAACAGAAAAGCTGTCTTGCAAAGCCGCTAGAAGATGTTTGGAGGAGGGAAAGGTATCGGGGGTAGGGCAGAGGGTGAGGAAAAGATGAGGGGTGAAACAAAGGGTGGGGAGGGTGGACGTAGTGGGGCCGTTTTTCATTTGGAACAGAAAGTATCTGCAGCAGTTTATCTCTTGGTTACTGCATTTTTTCCTCTGATTTTTTTTTTCTCAATTAAATTCTTTTCAGACTGTGGATCCATTTATTTGTTCCTACCTCTCTCTGTCTTTGTCTTTCTCTGTCTCCGTCTCTCTCTTTCTCTGTCTCTGTCTTTCTCTGTCTTTGTCTTCCTCTGTCTCAGTCTTTGTCTTCCTCTGTCTCAGTCTTTGTCTTCCTCTGTCTCTGTCTTTGTCTTTCTCTGTCTCTCTCTTTCTCAGTCTCTTTTCAGACTGTGGATCCATGTATTTGTTTCTGCCTGTCTCTGTCTTTGTCTTTCTTTGTCTTTGTCTCAGTCTTTGTCTTTCTCTGTCTTTGTCTTTTTCTGTCTTCGTTTTTCTCTGTCTTTCTTAATCAAATTCTTTTCAGACTGTGGATCCATTTATTTGTTTCTACCTCTCTGTCTTTGTCTTTCTCTGTCTTTGTCTTTGTCTTTCTCTCTCTCTGTCTTTGTCTTTCTCTGTCTCTCTCTGTCTTTGTCTTTCTCGGTCTTTGTCTTTCTCTGTCTCTTTCTCAGTCAATCTATTTACAGACTTCTGATCTAGTATTTTGTTTCTGTCTGTCTGTGCCTGTCTGTCTATCTGTCTGTCTCTCTTATGTTAGTTACATCATTCAGGTTTAACGTCCATGCCCATCAAAAACGAGACGTCAGACAGAGGAGACCATCGGAGTGGAACGGGGGTAGAGGACCTCACACTTCACTTGCGCCACCAGAACGACAGCACGTGAATACGGACAGTGAAAATGGCGACTTTCGTGCGGGGAGCCAGCGGGAATCGAACTCACAACACCTGATCCACGCACCCGGTGCTCCGCCCGCTGAGCCGGCCGGACACCCAAGTTTTACGTGTACTTTGTACAGGTGAAAAAAACCCAAAACGTTTGTCAAGGGGTGAATAAGAAAGGGGTGAATAAGTAAAAGGGTGACCAGTATGCTGTCGCCACCGCGCCGTTTCCTTCTGTTGTTGTTGTTGTTGTTGTTGTTGTTGTTGTTGTTGTTGTCGTACCCTGGCTAAAAGACTCCAGGGATCATCCAAACAGCCGAAGTACTTGAACACTATGGTACAAATGCATCAGCGGGGGATGAGAACATGACGTGTGTGACCGTTTTTGATTAATTACTCTGCCACATGGGCAGCCACACTCCGACTTCGGGGGATTTTGGAGACTGATAATGGAGCTTGTCACAACTGGCCTGACACAGCCTTAAACCAAGGCGGGTTTCCTTCTCTTCAGTTTCGGGTCACTGTTGAAACTTATATTATGTATAGATCACGTCATGTTTGTTGCAGGGATCACTTCGATTGACTGACTACCAACCAGTGTGCCAAACCTTCAGCCCCATGCAGCCCCGTATCAGCTTCCATTAGTGCCCAGCCGACCACACAAGAGCTGTTTCGGGGCTGTCACCATAATGCCAAGACAGTCCGGCGAAACTTGGAGTTCAGAGGCCTGATACAACGTCAAATGTAACAACAACTGGAGATCAGATACGATACGATTCCCATCAGAGACATTTATTAATTTGTGTGTGTGTGTGTGTTTTTTCCCCCTTTTTGCTACGTCCAGCTCCTGCCCTTAGATGAATTTGCTAGGGTCTCAGTGAGTTAGACTAGAAACGTACCTTGTCTTTAAGCACTTAATGACTGCATCTTTGAGCGTGTTGCTCCAATGTCCTCAGCAATACGGCAGTCCTTAAGCATTTAATGAATGCATCTTTGAGTGTGTCGCTCCAATGTTCTCAGCAATACGGCAGTCCTTAGGCCCTTAATGAATGCATCTTTGAGCTTGTTGCTCCAATGTCCTCAGCAATACGGCAGTCCTTAGGCCCTTAATGAATGCATCTTTGAGCTTGTTGCTCCAATGTTCTCAGCAATACGGCAGTCCTTAGGCCCTTAATGAATGCATCTTTGAGCTTGTTGCTCCAATGTCCTCAGCAATACGGCAGTCCTTAGGCCCTTAATGAATGCATCTTTGAGCTTGTTGCTCCAATGTCCTCAGCAATACGGCAGTCCTTAGGCCCTTAATGAATGCATCTTTGAGCTTGTTGCTCCAATGTCCTCAGCAATACGGCAGTCCTTAGGCCCTTAATGAATGCATCTTTGAGCTTGTTGCTCCAATGTCCTCAGCAATACGGCAGTCCTTAGGCCCTTAATGAATGCATCTTTGAGCTTGTTGCTCCAATGTCCTCAGCAATACGGCAGTCCTTAGGCCCTTAATGAATGCATCTTTGAGCTTGTTGCTCAAAATCCCTTGGCACCCTTCTGAGGGACACTCGCTCACGCTGGCTCCGCCGCTAAGCAGTTAGTGTCGTCACTCGGGGACTTAACAGGTGGTGTCCTGCGTTTGATGGATCAGAGGAGGCACCATTGAGCTCCACCGAAGTGATTCAGCAGCAGAGCAGAGTGTCTTCTGGTGGGTTGCCTCATGACGACCTAATAGCGACAGTTCCCTGTGGACTGCATCAGGGTCATCCAGATGTGGCTGTGGACGGGTGGCCGGAACAAACAGCGTGGGGTCATATCACCGAAGTGGAACGAAAGAGCAGAAAGCAGCAGCAACTCTTTTTGGTCGTGACTGCTGCTTTTTTCTCGTGTTTGGTCGAACAAGAACTACTAATCCCGATTTAAATCCGTTGCTGTTGACGAGCAACAAATTCTATCATGTTCCTTTAAGCTTTTACTT
>CM031600.1:2374202-2376702 GCA_018398815.1 Conus ventricosus
ATGCCTTGTCTTCAGGGAAACCAGAAGATAACCTCATCGTGACGGCATGCTGCATCTCTTGTCTTCAGGGAAACCAGAAGATAACATCATCGTGACGGCATGGTGCATCCTTTGTCTTCAGGGAAACCAGAAGATAACCTCATCGTGACGGCATGCTGCATCTCTTGTCTTCAGGGAAACCAGAAGATAACATCATAGTGACGGCATGGTGCATCCTTTGTCTTCAGGTCGTCAACACAAAATCACATTGTACAGCTATATGGGCATGCACGGGCTGCCTTTGTATCATAAACAGAAGAATCCAGTGGTGTGTGTGTGTGTGTGTGTGTGTGTGTCTTGTGGTGTGTGTGTGTTTGGTGAGTGTGTTGTGTGAGTGTGTGTGTGTTGTGCGTGCGTATGTGTGTGTATGATTGCTCTCCGCTTCTCATTTTGTACGTGAGTTGTGTTGTGTGTGTGTGGTGTGTGTGTGTGTGTGTGTGTGTGTGTGTGTGTGTGCGTGTGTGTGTGTGTGTATGATTGCTCTCCGCTCTCTCTCTCTGTACGTGAGTTGTGTTGTTTGTGTGTGTGTGTGTGTGTGTGTGTGTGTGTGGTGTGTGTGTGTGTGTGTGTGTGTGTGTTGTGTGTGTGTGTGTGTGTGTGTGTTGTGTGTGATTGCTCTCCGCTCTCTCTCTCCCTCTGTATGTGAGTTTTGTGTGTGTGTGTGTGTGTGTGTGTGTGTGTGTGTGTGTGTGTGTGTGTGTGTGTGTGTGCTTGTGTGTGCATGCGTGCGCGCGTGTGTGCGTGCGAGTGTGTGTGTGTGTGTGTGTGTGTGTGTGTGTGTGTGTGTGTGTGTGTGTGTGTGTGTGTGTGTGTGTGTGTGCGTGCGCGCGTGCGTGTGTGTGTGCGCGCTTCAAGTCAGAATTCTGACAAGTGCATAACTGTCGACAATCAAACACACCACTGCACATGGTTAAAAAAAGCAACAAGCAGAAACAATCATTATCATTCTTCAAGAAAATAATTGCTAACACTCTTTTACGTGCAGATCGTCGTTGCCGTCTACAACGTTTGATAACAAGACAGGCAAGTTGCTTACATTGGATTCATATTGACGACTACATGTAACAGCAGAATGACAAGGCGAAAGATGGTGGAGAGGGAGAGGGATCTGTAGGTACAATCTGAACACCTGATGACACGCACACACAGTGCGGCAGCACTCACACCAGCCGACGACTCCGCAGCTTTCTCACTTCTGTGTTGGCCACCTATTTCTTCAGCGCACCAAGACGCAGTTATCCATTTTTTTTTTAACTCCACCCCCCCCCCCCCTCCCTCTACCTCCCCGTCTCATGTAACTGCCATTGCCAGTTCCCCCCCCCCCCTTCTCTTCTCGACTGGTTTGTCCAGCTCCAATAGTAAGTACCATTCTACAATGTCCTAACGCTAACTGCTGTTCTCTCTCTGTCTCTGTCTCTCTCTCGTTCTCTCTCTCTCTCGTTCTCTCTCTCTCTCTCTCTCTCTCACTCTCGCTCTCTCTCTCTCTGTCAAAAAAAGCGTCAAAGTCTCTCTCTCCTCTCTCTCCTCTCTCTCTCTCTCTCTCTCTCTCTCTCTCTCTCTCTCCTCTCTCTCTCTCTCTCTCTCTCTCCTCTCTGTGTGCCAGTTACGCAGTAACCCACAATGTCGTTTCTCATGGTACAGATTTTATCCCAGAGATATTGTTTCTTTCCCTGTCAGACAGCGTGGTCTCAGTTCATCGTTTCTCACTCCAGGAGGTCCTTACATACTGAATACGTGCACCATCAGCATGACATGATATTCTGATCTGACATGCATAAGGGTTTGCCTGCATATGCTCTAGCTCTGTTCTACATTAATCAGTATACTATTTCTCTTTTTCTGTTCGGTAGAAATGGCATTTGATTTCTAATCTTGATAAAATGTAAATGAATTTTCGTTGCATTTCTGTACATTTCATATCATCAGCGTATAAAGCCACAGCTGTAAGGGAGCATGATTTATAAGAAAATGTCAATTTTGTACCATTGGTTTTATTGCAAAAACCCGCTAATCGCAGATTTACGCCTGCTGTGATTCAGTGACATCTTCACGCATGGGGTGGCTGGAAAGGTGTTCACAAAATTCATCATTCTGCTGAGTTTGATCGTTGTTCACAGAGAGAGAGAGAGAGAGAGAGAGAGAGAGAGAGAGAAAAGAGAGAGAGAGAGAGAGAGAGAGAGAGAGAGAGAGAGAAACTCTCCACCACCCCTCTGTACCCCTCCATCTTCCCCCTTATTTTCCCCCATCTCTCTCTTTCTCTCTCTCTCCTCTCTCTCTCTCTCTCTCTCTCCTCTCTCTCTCTCTCTCTCTCTCTCTCTCCTGTCTTCTCTTCTCTTTCTCCCCCTGTCCCACACACACTCTACTCTAGGCTGAAACTGACTGGCTTCCCCATGAATCATTCATAGACATGACTGAGGTCGTACAGTGATTGACACACGATGTCTGTTGTCGCGCCCTTTGC
>CM031600.1:2386702-2391702 GCA_018398815.1 Conus ventricosus
TTGGAACGTCTATCATCTCTCCTCTCCCCTTCCTTATATTCTTTTCTTAGTTTGGAAGGGCTATCATCTCTCCTTCTCCCCTTCCTATATATTCTATTCTTAGTTTGGAACGTCTATCATCTCCCCTTTCTCCCTTCCTATATATTTATTCTTAGTTTGGAACGTTTTATAAATCTCTCCTCTCCCTTCCTATATTATTCTATTCTTAGTTTGGGAACGTCTATCATCTCTTCCTCTCCCCCCTTCCTATATATTCTTTTCTTATTTTGGGAAACGTCTATCATCTCTCCTCTCCCTTCCTATATATTCTATTCTTATTTTTGGAACGTCTTTTCATCTCTCCTCTCCCCTTCCTATATATTCTATTCTTAGTTTGGAACGTTTTTCATCTCTCCTCTCCCCTTCCTATATATTCATTCTATTTTGGGAAAACGTCTATCATTCTCTCTCTCCCCTTCCTATATATTCTATTCTTAGTTTGGAACGTCTATCATCTCTCCTCTCCCCTTCCTATATATTCTTTTCTTAGTTTGGAAGGGTCTATCATCTCTCCTCTCCCCTTCCTATATATTCTATTCTTAGTTTGGAACGTCTATCATCTCTCCTCTCCCCTTCCTATATATTCTATTTTAGTTTGGAACGTCTATCATCTTTTCCTCTCCCCTTCCTATTATTCTATTTTAGTTTGGAACGTCTATCATCTTCCTCTCCCCTTCCTATATATTTATTCTTAGTTTGGAAACGTCTATCATCTCTCCTCTCCCCTTCCTATATATTCTATTCTTATGTTTGGAACGTCTATCATCTCTCCTCTCCCCTTCCTATATATTCTATTCTTAGTTTGGAACGTCTATCATCTCTCTCTCCCCTTCCCTATTATTTCTTTTCTTGTTTGAACGTCTATCATTCTTCCTCTCCCCTTCCTATATATTCTATTCTTAGTTTGGAACGTCTTCATCTCTCCTCTCCCTTCCTATATATTTATTCTTAGTTTGGAAGTTCTCATTTTCTCCTCTCCCCTTCCTATTATTCTATTCTTAGTTTGGAACGTCTATCATCTCTCCTCTCCCCTTCCTATATTTATTCTTAGTTTGGAAGGGTCTATCATCTCTCCTCTCCCTTCCCTTTATATATTCTATTCTTAGTTTGGAAGTCTATCATCTCTCCTCTCCCCTTCCTATATATTCTATTTTAGTTTGGAACGTCATCTACCCCATCCCCTCCTTCCCTTCCTATATATTCTATTCTTAGTTTGGGAACGTCTCATCTCTCCTTTTCCCCTTCCTATATATTCTATTCTTAGTTTGGAACGTCTATCATCTCTCCTCTCCCCTTCCTATATATTCTATTTTAGTTTGGAACGTCAAATCATCTTCCTCTCCCCTTCCTATATATTCTATTCTTAGTTTGGAACGTCTATCATCTCTCCTCTCCCCTTCCTATATATTCTATTCTTAGTTTGGAACGTCTATCATCTTTTCCTCTCCCCTTCCATATATTCTATTCTTAGTTTGGAACGTCTATCATCTCTCCTCTCCCCTTCCTATATATTCTATTCTTAGTTTGGAACGTTCTATCATTTTCTCCTTTCCCCTTCCTATATATTCTATTTTAGTTTGGAACGTCTATCATCTTTTTCCTCTCCCCCTTCCTATATATTCTATTCTTAGTTTGGAACGTCTATATCTCTCCTCTCCCCTTCCTATATTTTTCTATTCTTAGTTTGGAACGTTATCATCTCTCCTCTCCCCTTCCTATATATTCTATTCTTAGTTTGGAACGTCTATCCTCTCCTCTCCCCTTCTATATATTTATTCTTTAGTTTGGAACGTCTATCATCTCCCCTCTCCCCCCTTCCCTATATATTCTATTCTTAGTTTGGAACGTCTATCATCTCTCCTCTCCCCTTCCCTTTATATATTCTATTCTTAGTTTGGAACGTCTATCATCTCTCCTTTTCCCCTTCCTATATATTCTATTCTTAGTTTGGAAAGTCTATCACCCTCTCCTCTCCCCTTCCTTTTATATTTATTCTTAGTTTGGAACGTCTATCATCTTTTTTCCTCTCCCCTTCCTATATATTCTATTCTTAGTTTGGAACGTCTATCATCTCTCCTCTCCCCTTCCTATATATTCTATTCTTAGTTTGGAACGTCTATCATCTCTCCTCTCCCCTTCCTTATATTTATTCTTGTTTGGAACGTCTATCATCTTCCTCTCCCTTCCCTATATATTCTATTTTTTTTTTGGGAAACCCGTCTATCATCTCTCCTCTCCCTTCCTATATTTCTTTCTTGTTTGGAACTCTTCATCTCTCCTCTCCCCTTCCTATATATTCTTTCTTAGTTTGGAACGTCTATCATCTTCCTCTCCCCTTCCTATATATTCTATTCTTAGTTTGGAACGTCTTTCATCTCTCCTTCCCCTTCTATATATTTATTCTTAGTTTGGAAGTCTATCATTCTCCTCTCCCTTCCTATATATTCTATTCTTAGTTTGGAACGTCTATCATCTCTCCTCCCCCCTTCTATATATTCTATTTTAGTTTGGAACGTCTAATCCATCTTCCCCTCCCCCTTTCCCTATATTTTTCTTTCTTAGTTTGGAACGTCTATCATCTCTCCTCTCCCCTTCCTATAAAATTCTATTCTTAGTTTGGAACGTCTATCATCTCTCCTCTCCTTCCTAATATATTCTTTTTCTTAGTTTGGAACGTCTATCTTCTCCTCTCCCTTCCTATATATTCTATTCTTAGTTTGGAACGTCTATCATCTTCCTTTTCCCCTTTCCTATATATTCTATTCTTAGTTTGGAACGTCTATCTTTCTCTCCTCTCCCCTTCCATATATTCTATTCTTGTTTGGAACGTCTATCATCTCTCCTCTCCCTTCCTATATATTCTATTCTTATTTTGGAAACGTCTATCTTCTCCCCTTTCCCTTCCTATATATTTTATTCTTGGGTTGGGAACGTCTAATCTTTCTCTCCTCTCCCCTTATATATTCTATTCTTAGTTTGGAACGTCTATCATCTCCCCTCTCCCTTCCTATATATTCTATTCTTAGTTTGGAAACGTCTATACTCTCTTCCCCTTCCTATATATTCTATTCTTAGTTTGGAACGTCTATCACCCTCTCTCTTCCCCTTCCTATATATTCTATTCTTAGTTTGGAACGTCTATCTTCTCTCCTCTCCCTTCCTTATATTATATTCTTGTTTGGAACGTCTACTCTCTCCTCCTCTCCCCTTCCATATATTCTATTCTTAGTTTGGAACGTCTATCATCTCTCCTCCCCCCTTCCTATTTCTTTCTTTGTTTGGAACGTCTATCATCCTCCCTCCCCTTCCTATTATATTTATTCTTAGTTTGGAACGTTATCATCCTCTCTCTCCCCTTCCTATATATTCTATTCTTAGTTTGGAACGTCTATCATCTCTCCTCCCCCCTTCCTATATATTCTATTCTTAGTTTGGAACGTCTATCATCTCTCCTCTCCCTTCCTATATATTCTATTCTTTAGTTTGGAACGTCTATCATCTCTCCTCTCCCCTTCCTATATATTCTATTTAGTTTGGAACGTCTATCTCCCCCTTCTCCCCTTCCTATATATTCTATTCTTAGTTTGGAACGTCTATCATCTCTTCCTCTCCCCTTCCTATATATTCTATTCTTAGTTTGGAACGTCTATCATCTCTCTCTCCCCTTTCCTATATATTCTATTCTTAGTTTGAACGTCTATCATTTCCTCTCCCTTCCCTTTATATATTTCTTTTTCTTAGTTTGGAAGTCTTCATTCTCCTCCCCCCTTTCCCTATATTTCTATTCTTAGTTTGGAACGTCTATCATCTCTCCTCTCCCCTTCCTATATATTCTATTCTAGTTTGGACGTCTATCTCTCCCCTCTCCCCTTCCTATATATTCTATTTTAGTTTGGAACGTCTATCATCTCCTCTCCCCTTCCTATATATTCTATTTTAGTTTGAACGTCTATCATTT
The DNA here is from genome assembly GCA_018398815.1 of Conus ventricosus. NCBI lineage: Eukaryota > Metazoa > Mollusca > Gastropoda > Neogastropoda > Conidae > Conus > Conus ventricosus. Next base: position 2,390,700 of record CM031600.1, read on the forward strand.
TCCCCTCTCCCCTTCCTATATATTCTATTCTTAGTTTGGAAGTCTATCATCTCCCCTCTCCCCTTCCTTTATATATTCTATTCTTATTTTGGGAAAACGTCTATCATCTCTCTCTCCTTCCTATATATTTATTCTTAGTTTGAACGTCTATCATCTCTCCTCTCCCCTTTCTTATTCTATTCTTAGTTTGGAACCCCGTCTATCATTTTCTCCTCTCCCCTTCCTATATATTAATTCTTAGTTTGGAACGTCTATCATCTCCCCTTCCCTTTCCTATATATTTATTCTTAGTTTGGAACGTCTATCATCTCTCCTCTCCCTTCCTTTTATTTCTTTCTTAGTTTGGAAGTCTATCATCTCTCCTCTCCCTTCCCTATATATTCTATTCTTATTTTGGAACTTTCTATCATCTCTTCCTCTCCCCTTCCTATATATTTATTCTTATTTTTGGAAGTCTTACATTTTCCCCCTTCCCTTCCTTATTTCTATTCTTAGTTTGGAACGTCTATCATCTCTCCTCTCCCCTTCCTATATATTTATTTAGTTTGGAACGTCTCTCTCTCCTCTCCCCTTCCTATATTTCTATTCTTAGTTTGGAACGTTTATCATCTCTCTCTCCCCTTCCTATATATTCTATTCTTAGTTTGGAACTTTCTATCATCTTCCCTCTCCCCTTCCTATAAAATTCTATTCTTAGTTTGGAACGTCTATCATTCTCCTCTCCCCTTCCTATATATTCTATCTTAGTTTGGAACGTCTATCATCTTCCTCTCCCTTCCTATATATTCTATTCTTATTTTGGGAAAAGTCTATCATTCCTCTCCCCCCCTTCCTATATATTCTATTCTTAGTTTGGAACGTCTACATCTCTCCTCCTCCCCCCTTTTATATTACTTAATTCTTAGTTTGGAACGTCTATCATCTCTCCTCTCCCCCCTTCCTATTTTCTATTCTTATTTTGGAACGTCTTCATCTCTCCTCTCCCTTTCCTATTATTCTATTC
>CM031600.1:2399202-2402900 GCA_018398815.1 Conus ventricosus
ACTTCCGTGGTCTCCATGTGGTGCTGGTGAAGGAGTTCATGCTCTACATTCTAAATGGTTGTGTTGTCAACATGTGGACAGAGATGTCTAAATGGCTGTGTTGTCACATGTGGACAGAGATTTTCTGAATGGTTGTGTTGTCAACATGTGGATAGAGATGTCTGAATGGTTGTGTTGTCAACATGTGGACAGAGATGTCTGAATGGTTGTGTTGTCAACATGTGGACAGAGATGTCTAAATGGTTGTGTTGTCAACATGTGGACAGAGATGTCTGAATGGTTGTGTTGTCAACATGTGGACAGAGATGTCTAATGGTTGTGTTGTCAACATGTGGACAGAGATGTCTGAATGGTTGTGTTGTCAACATGTGGACAGAGATGTCTGAATGGTTGTGTTGTCAACATGTGGACAGAGATGTCTGAATGGTTGTTGTCAACATGTGGACAGAGATGTCTAAATGGTTGTGTTGTCAACATGTGGACAGAGATGTCTAAATGATTGTGTTGTCAACATGTGGACAGAGATGTCTAAATGATTGTGTTGTCAACATGTGGACAGAGATGTCTAAATGATTGTGTTGTCAACATGTGGACAGAGATGTCTGAATGGTTGTGTTGTCAACATGTGGACAGAGATGTCTGAATGGTTGTGTTTTTCAACATGTGGACAGAGATGTCTGAATGTTGGTGTTGTCAACATGTGGACAGAGATGTCTGAATGGTTGTGTTGTCAACATGTGGACAGAGATGTCTGAATGGTTGTGTTGTCAACATGTGGACAGAGATGTCTGAATGGTTGTGTTGTCAACATGTGGACAGAGATGTCTGAATGGTTGTGTTGTCAACATGTGGACAGAGATGTCTGAATGGTTTGTTGTCAACATGTGGACAGAGATGTCTAAATGGTTGTGTTGTCAACATGTGGACAGAGATGTCTAAATGATTGTGTTGTCAACATGTGACAGAGATGTCTAAATGATTGTGTTGTCAACATGTGGACAGAGATGTCTGAATGGTTGTGTTGTCAACATGTGGACAGAGAGTCTGAATGGTTGTGTTGTCAACATGTGGACAGAGATGTCTGAAAGGTTGTGTTGTCAACATGTGGACAGAGATGTCTGAATGGTTGTGTTGTCAACATGTGGACAGAGATGTCTGAATGGTTGTGTTGTCAACATGTGGACAGAGATGTCTGAATGGTTGTGTTGTCAACATGTGGACAGAGATGTCTGAATGGTTGTATTGTCAACATGTGGACAGAGATGTCTAAATGGTTGTGTTGTCAACATGTGGACAGAGATGTCTGAAATGGTTGTGTTGTCAACATGTGGACAGAGATGTCTAAATGATTGTGTTGTCAACATGTGGACAGAGAGGGTCTAAATGGTTGTGTTGTCAACATGTGGACAGAGATGTCTAAATGATTTTTTGTCAACATGTGGACAGAGATGTCTAAATGATTGTGTTGTCAACATGTGGACAGAGATGTCTGAATGGTTGTGTTGTCAACATGTGGACAGAGATGTCTGAATGGTTGTGTTGTCAACATGTGGACAGGATGTCTGAATGGTTGTGTTGTCAACATGTGGACAGGTGATGTCTAAATGGTTGTGATGTCAACTTTGGGGACAGAGATGTCTAAATGGTTGTTTTTGTCAACATGTGGACAGAGATGTCTAATGGTTTGTGTGTCAACATGTGGACAGGCGATGTCTAAATGGTTGTGTTGTCAACATTGTAGACAGGCGATGTCTAATGGTTGTGTTGTCAACATGTGGAAGGCGATGTCTAAATGGTTGTGTTGTCAACATGTGGATAAGATGTCTAAATGGTTGTGTTGTCAACATGTGGACAGGTGATGTCTAAATGGTTGTGTTGTCAACATGTGGACAGAGATGTCTAAATGATTGTGTTGTCAACACGGACTTCACGGCCCCCATTCAGTGGTGGTGAAGGAGTTCATGTTTTACATTCTGACGCCCCATTCAGTGGTGGTGAAGGAGTTCATGTTTTACATTCTGACGCCCCATTCATGGTGGTGAAGGAGTTCATGTTTTACATTCTGACGCCCCATTCATGCTGGTGAAGGAGTTCATGTTTTACATTCTGACGCCCCATTCAGTGGTGGTGAAGGAGTTCATGTTTTACATTCTGACGCCCCATTCAGTGGTGGTGAAGGAGTTCATGTTTTACATTCTGACGCCCCATTCAGTGGTGGTGAAGGAGTTCATGTTTTACATTCTGACGCCCCATTCAGTGCTGGTGAAGGAGTTCATGTTTTACATTCTGACGCCCATTCAGTGGTGTGGTGAAGGAGTTCATGTTTTACATTCTGACGCCCCATTCAGTGGTGGTGAAGGAGTTCATGTTTTACATTCTGACGCCCCATTCAGTGGGGGTGAAGGAGTTCATGTTTTACATTCTGACGCCCCATTCAGTGGTGGTGAAGGAGTTCATGTTTTACATTCTGACGCCCATTCAGTGCTGGTGAAGGAGTTCATGTTTTACATTCTGACGCCCCATTCAGTGGTGGTGAAGGAGTTCATGTTTAAATTCTGACGCCCCATTCAGTGCTGGTGAAGGAGTTCATGTTTTACATTCTGACGCCCCATTCAGTGGTGGTGAAGGAGTTCATGTTTTACATTCTGACGCCCCATTCAGTGGTGGTGAAGGAGTTCATGTTTTACATTCTGACGCCCCATTCAGTGCGGTGAAGGAGTTCATGTTTTACATTCTGACGCCCCATTCAGTGCTGGTGAAGGAGTTCATGTTTTACATTCTGACGCCCGATTCAGTGCTGGTGAAGGAGTTCATGTTTTACATTCTGACGCCCCATTCAGTGGTGGTGAAGGAGTTCATGTTTTACATTCTGACGCCCCATTCAGTGGTGGTGAAGGAATTCATGTTTTACATTCTGACGCCCCATTCAGTGGTGGTGAAGGAGTTCATGTTTTACATTCTGACGCCCCATTCAGTGGTGGTGAAGGAGTTCATGTTTTACATTCTGACCCCCCATTCAGTGGTGGTGAAGGAGTTCATGTTTTACATTCTGACGCCCCATTCAGTGGTGGTGAAGGAGGTCATGTTTTACATTCTGACGCCCCATTCAGTGGTGGTGAAGGAGTTAAATGTTTTACATTCTGACGCCCCATTCAGTGGTGGTGAAGGAGTTCATGTTTTACATTCTGACCCCATTCAGTGGTGGTGAAGGAGTTCATGTTTTACATTCTGACGCCCCATTCAGTGGTGGTGAAGGAGTTCATGTTTTACATTCTGGCGCCCCATTCAGTGCTGGTGAAGGAGTTCATGTTTTACATTTGACGCCCCATTCAGTGGTGGTAAAGGGAGTTCATGTTTTACATTCTGGCGTCCCATTCAGTGGTGGTGAAGGAGTTCATGTTTTACATTCTGACGCCCCATTCAGTGGTGGTGAAGGAGTTCATGTTTTACATTCTGACGCCCCTTTCAGTGGTGGTGAAGGAGTTCATGTTTTACATTCTGACGCTCCATTCAGTGCTGGTGAAGGAGTTCATTTTTAAACATTCTGACGCCTCCTCCTTTTTTGTAATCAATTCAGTGGTGGTGAAGGAGTTCATGTTTTACATTCTGACGCCCCATTCAGTGGTGGTGAAGGAGTTCATGTTTTACATTCTGACGCCCCATTCAGTGGGGGTGAAGGAGTTCATGTTTTACATTCT
>CM031600.1:2403000-2418000 GCA_018398815.1 Conus ventricosus
ACTGACACTTTTTATAAAAAGGTGAGTACTCATTAAACAGATAGCTTAACCCCCCTATTAAAAAAGACTACATCGCGAAAGTGTGGTTCAGTCATCCGATGCAGTTTTATCAGAACCAGTTAAACTTTGCTGTGTTTTGTGCAACAACTGGGTGTGGAGTGTCGTATGCTGATCACTTAAATCATCCTGATCCTTTGGTGAGGTCAGTGTACAGATTTCATTTCTATTACACCTTCAGACGTATTTTGACTGAACTGCGAGCGCCATTACCAAATGACAAAACGTTTAATCCATTCAGCAACAGAATAGACATGAAGGCTTTTGAAAGAATCTGTAACGAATTCAATATTAATGTTAAGACAGACTTTAGACAAAAGTCGGATCTTAATCATGGCTTAGGCACCCCTTATTTTTGGGGCGTGCACAGAAAGTAATAAGTATGACTGGGATCCTCCTTATACATCTTTCTCTTCAGGTACGACTGTTCACCTCGGGTCCATAGAGCAAGAGCATAAAACAGCATGGACAACATTTATCTTAGACATATCTGAGGGCTTAACTAAAGCGGGAATAGAACGAATAAACGACTCTATTCGTACTTACGTTTGGTGTTTGCTAGGTTCGCAATCACAGACAATGTCGAGCATAACTAATTCTTCTACTAGCTTTGGTGCACAAAAACAATACTTAGCAAATTTAGAGGACGCTATTAATTCTACAGTTGATTTACCTTCAAGTATAAAAAGGTACCAACATGTTTTACAATACGCAAGATCGAAAGTAGACTTTGCTGTTGGCACTGGTTTATACATGCTGCCTTCTGACCTCAGGCTCCATGTAGGAACATAATAAACTACAATAATGAAATTCTTATAGCAGGCAATGAACAGAAGGTTGGGAAAAACGATATAAATTCTGAGCCAGTAATATTACAAACAATAAAAAAAACACCCAAGAATAAGTTATCCAATCCCCGTGGTTCAAAGCCCAAAGACTGTTGAAGACGTGGACTTTGTTCGCGATGACCATGAATATGAAAAGACAGCACTAGTTGTTGGATTAACTGCCCTAGGATTACTTGGTCTTTATCTTACTAAATTAGTAACCCAACTATTAAGAGAACTAATGCCCATAAGTGCTCAGCCATAAAGCCAACTACTTTGCTTGCAGTAGACAAAAGCCAGCTAACAATACTCCCTAATATACCTGGCAAAGAGTCTATAGCTTTACCAGCTAATTTTTTTAATAAACTCGCAAGATGATCAAGCTGTTTTTTTACCCATGATTTATCAGGCGATGGCGATGGAGGCACTGAACTTTGCCCTCCGCACCACCCGTAATAGCCATCACCAGCGTACTTATTGCAAATCCTAAGGCCGTTATACGCTTGCTAATGTGACGCCTTGCTCTCTAAACAGTGTTCTTATTCTTTCTGCTAGCGTTGTGTCTTCATATAAAATTCTTTGGATAGTTTCTCTTATTCTGATCACTTGAGTTCGTAATTGGTCTCGATTAGCAGACGCCGCTTTTAGTCTTGCTGCTCTTTCTTTTTCAGATTTTTTAGTCTTTGTTCTATTCTTTCTTTAACCTCAGGTCCTACGATGGAGTCGTCAGCCTCAACAAGTTTTTCTTTTTCTCTTTTTATATGCTCATCTAGTTCAGTCAGTCTTGCTAAAATTGTCTGTTAATTCACCTCTAATTTTTCTTACATTCCGATTAATAGCCTCTAATTCTTGCGGGGGTATTGGGGGATCATTAATTGTTTTTAATGCTGTTTCTTCTGAAAACTGGTTTCTGCTTCTTCTATTACATTTGTTGTTTTGTCTGCTATTGGAATTAATTCTTGTAGTTCTATGTTTTGGGGTGGAACTGTTGGGAGTTCTGTTGCATGTTTTGAAGGGTAGCAACTGCTTTCCTCTTTAATTTTGGTTTTGGTTCAGTAAAGCCAAGGCGATCCCACTCGCTTGCACTGAGCCTTTGTCTAATTGCATCCCAGCCTACAAACCTTGATGGGTTTCGTTTATACGTAAGCTGAACACGTTCTCCTTTGTCGTTTTTCACATACAAATGGTTATCTTTTAGTTTAAAATCATCAGGGTATATAGTTTCAGGAGGTTTTAGTCCTAAACTTTGGTATAATGATCTGACTTTACTTTCTGTTAATTCACGCCTTTGCTCCCCTTCAGCTATTTCATCCTCCAATGAGATCTCCGAGCGATGCTGTATCAAAGGAGTCATTTCATCCATGTTGGCGTCTACAGGATCAATATCAAAATCTTCATCTTCAATGCCCGCCATGTTTTTAAATAATTAACTTTTTATTTTGTTTTATAAAAATGTCACAAGTATATGGCTCGATTCTTGACCCACATAGAAAGCTGAAAGAACCCATGGCGTGAAGGGAAATAAACGGAATATTACTGTTCCAAATAATCCATCTACTATTGATGCAGATCAAATTCTTACTGTTAAATTTCCAGACCTAGGAGCGAATGATTTGATTGTGCCAGGCTCTGCACGGCTTACTTTCAAAATAGAACTCGCTTCAACAACAGACCCAACCAGAACAGTTGTCCAAATTTGGGACGGGCAATCGTCAAGAAAATTTCTATAAAACTTGAGGGGAAAGAAGTATTTTCTTTACACAATGCAGACATATTTTTAACCTATTCTGATCTATGGCTAACCGCGAATGAAAGGGAAGATCTTGCGTTTCAAGGAATCGGTAATGAAGAAGCACTAAAACTTAGAATAGGCGCCGAACTCGCCTCAGGTGCTAAAGGCAGCAAAAAGGCTTTAGCTGTAAGTTATGCGTTTGGAAATCGCTTTTCCATTCCCCTAGATTTTGAGTTGTTAAAAGCGCATGCCCCATACCTTCAAGGGGCATTAAAAGACAGATTGTCATACGAACTAACTTTTAATGACTACAAACGTGTTATCAGATCAACAGACACGAAGCAAAGTACAGCATTTCTGACATCTCGTTAGAGTTTGATGTTGTTAGCAACTCTAATTTAGCAAGGCTGATTGGGCAACAATATGAGTCACAATTAGTAATATATTACGAAAACGTGCGTCATCATTCAACATATCCTAAAAGCAGGGCAGACGCTATATGGAATTTTAATCTTAGTGTCACAGCAAAATCGCTTAAAGGTATTTTATTGCTGTGCGAAGATGAAGAACCATTTGCAAGAGCAAGTGAAAAGTTTTTTAATCCAAAAATAACGAAAGTGCAATGTACAATTGACGGTAGTCCTAACAAATCTATGCTAGCGGACTTAGACCTTATCATCATTTTGACGAAATAAGAAAATTGTTTGGGGGTGGGAGGGGTAGAAGTCCAACAGCAGACCTTGCGTCTAAAGATCTACACCTTCACAGTGTTAGGCTTGATGATTATTTAACAACAAAATACGGTTTATGGATGACCTAAGGTCAACAGAGGATAATCAGTTGCATGGAAGTGGGAGAACGGTTAAAGACGTAAACATTCAAATTGAGAAAGAAAAAGAAGCGATAAACCACTTAATGTACATTTGTTTTTATTAATTGATACACAGCTGAATATTGCAAAGAACAGATTAGACCAAATAGAATACTAAATTATTTTTTCATTTTTAAAAAAGCATGCCTACTCAGATTTATCCAAATGCGCTTACAGCGCCAGAGTTACCAAACGAAGAGATAGCCCCGGCATAAAAACCTTTAGATTAACCAACATTACACAAATGCTACAAAAACTAGAGCAGGACCTTTCAAAATACAGCAAAACCAAACGAAGGTATTCTGCTGCCTTTAATGCGGTTACCTATGTTAATACTGGAGCATCGACTATAAGTGCTGCATCAGCAGGAACAAGTGTTGGTCTCTTTAGCATCAGGCATAGGCGCACCCGCAGCTTTACCTCTAGGCGTTTGTCTTTAGCTCTCGGCCTGTGTTCATTAGCTGTAGGTGCTGCTAGCAAAAAAATAAAAACTAAACTCCAAAAGCACACAGCCATGGTGCAACTAATAACAGCTAAACTTAGTTCCTTCAAGCTGATTATAAATAAAGCACTAGCTGACTCAAACATCACGGATGAAGAATTTAATCGTTTACAGGCCGATTTTGATGACTACAAAAGACAAAAGTTTGATCTTCAAAGAAAGGCGAGGACAAGTTTTTCTCAACAGCAGACGCCGAGCAGATAAAAAAAGGAATGCTTAAAAAAAGTAAACGAAACATTAAACTCTGCTCTAAACAGCTCACATTAACAACGCCAAAGGGCGTTTATACTTTAGTTTATGAGTCTAAACACAAAAAGACCATCGATATTGATTAATTATTTTTTTGATTTAAATAAATATTTTGAGTTAGAAAAGAAACTCAGCATGGATAAGATATATGAAGGACCGGACGAATTGTTTGAAGCAATGCAAGAAGATTTATCAAGAGCACTGAATGATATTGATCTAGAAGTCATTGATCCAAACAAACGTACGGGCAAGTGTTGGTCATGCTATTTCTCAAGTTCCAAGTAAACTAACAATAGACCCGCCAGTTAAAGTAATGTTAGCTGTTTTAATCGACTATGTAACAATAAATGAGAAAACCTAGAAGTCTGGGTCTCGACTAAACAACAGACTATTCTTTCTCATAATGACTTAACACCCGGTTGGGCAGACGAACTGCTTACACAGTTTGATGTGGCCGCCGAAGAAGCCAAAATGAGAGGCTCCGGTTGGTCAGAGGGTGAAGTCCTAGAGATCAGATTAAAACAGTCTAAGTATGCACCGATTGTAGGCAGGTCTTACATTCCACTACCACGAGAGTTGGTTTCAAAAAAAGCAGTTCTAACATAAAGAATACAGACAACAAATGTTTCATGTGGTGTCTTCTCGCAAGGCTGCATTACGTCCGCAAAAACGCAGAGAGAGTGTCTAACTATCGTCCTTACATCAATGACCTTAACTTTAGTGGAATATCCTTTCCTGTTAGCGTGGATTCCATTGATCAGTTTGAAGAACAAAACAAACCAATAACTGTTAATGTCTACACATGGGATGAGGAAAACAAATCTACAGCCGATTAAAGTGTCCAAGAACAGCCCAACAATAGGCGAACCAGACAAAAATCATGTTGACTTACTACTGATGTTTTCACCAGCGGGGCTACCGCATTACACATTGATACGAACAATGAGTAAACTAATGCAGCATACTTCAAAAGATGGGCACAAACAAGAATTCTGTAAAAAAATGTTTAACAAGAATGCCATCTGTTCAAGCCGCAAGCGAACATAAGAAACATTGTATCGGCCCAGTTGACTGTAATACAGAACTAATTACGCCCCAGAAGGCAGTAAAGTTAGTTTTAAGAACTGGAAAACGGATGCAAAATTCTCCATATGTTGTTTTACGCAGACTTTGAGTCGCTTATTGTTCCTTATGAAGGGCCAGCGCCACAAAAACTTCGAAAAACAGTCTTAATGAGTAATCATCAGATTTGTTCATTTGCCTTCATTATTGTCAGGTCGGATGGCGCTCATTCAGCACCAGAATTATATAGAGGGCCTAATGCTGCAGAATACTTCTTAAAACGCATGCAGCAAGTGCGTAATGACTGTTCTAATAATCTAAATTTATCTGAAATCATGATGACGCCTGAAGACCAACAACAGTATGGCTCAGCCACACATTGTTGGATTTGTGGTTTAGGCCTCTCATCAGACGCAGCGAATCCAACAGTAAGAGACCATGATCACATTAGTGGAAAGTTCAGAGGAGCAGCGCACAACAACTGCAATCTTCAACTAAAGTTTGAACCAAAGACATGGAAGCTGCCTATATTCTTTCACAACTTGCGAGGTTACGACTCTCACCTTATAATGAAAGCAGTGGGCGATGCCTTTAGGGTGTCATGCATTGCACAGTCATCAGAAAAGTACATGTGTTTCACTTTAAATAACATGTCTTTTTATGACTCTATGCAGCACATGATGGGTTCATTAGAGTCACTGGCTATGTCCTTAAAATCCTGCCCAATAACGGAAGAATATTTTGACCCAACTCTTGTTAGAAAGGGCGTTTACCCTTATGAATACATGAACAGTTGGGAAAGGTTTGACGAAGACACACTTCCACCTAAAGGCGCGTTCTTTTCTAGTCTTAGAGGAAGGACATTAGTGACTCCGATTACCAACATGCCCAAGATGCGTGGCAGAAGTTAGAGTGTAAAACGATGGGAGACTATCATGATTCCTACTTGATGGCTGATACATGTTTGTTGGCGGACGTCTTTGAAAATTATAGAAAGACTGCATGAAACATTACAGTTTGGATCCTGGGCATTATATTTCTGCGCCGGGATGAGCTGGGACGCTTTCTTAAAGTTTACTGGAGTACAGATTGATTTATTGTCTGACCTACCAATGATTCAGATGATTGAAAACGGATTGCGTGGAGGAATTAGTATGGCGTCGCATCATTACTGTAAAGCAAACAACAAATACCTAGATGATTATGATCCAAGTAAAAGGTCTAACTATCTCATGTATTTAGATGCAAACAATCTGTATGGATGGGCAATGGCGCAATCGCTTCCGTTACGTAACTTTAAAATGTACACAGGTACAAATAATATTCACAAAGCATTAAAGTGGTTGAGCAGTTTGGCGCCGGGTCAACAGCGTGGATTCATTCTAGAAGTTGACTTAGAATATCCTCATGAACTCCATGACTTGCATAATGACTATCCGTTAGCCGCAGAAAGCCTAAAGATGAATCCAAGAGAGCCGCCTAAACTTGTGCCTAATCTTCGAGGCAAAAAAAATTATGTCTGTCATTACAGACTTCTGCAATTTTATTTAAGACACGGTTTGAAGTTGACAGCTGTTCATCGTATAATTGCTTTTGATCAAGAACAGTTCATGAAACCATACATCATGAAGAACACTGATCTCAGAACTAAATCCACAGATGCTTCGGAAAAAGACTTTTTCAAGCTGATGAACAACAGCTGTTTTGGAAAGACTATGGAGAATCCGCACAGCGCAAAGATGTTAGATTGGTCACCAAAGAGAACGAAGCAATTAAACTGACTTCAAACCAAATTAATCAGGACTTTAGAAGATTTCATGATCAGCTTTTTGGTATAATGATGAAAAAAAAAGAAAGTCAAATTGGACAAGCCTGTATTTATTGGGTTTACCGTTTTAGAATTTCAAAGCTTTGATGTTAGAATTTCTTTATGACTATCTTAAACCCTCGTATCCAGAGTCCAGAGTACTTTACACAGATACAGACAGTTTTGTTATAGATATCCCTACTGAAGACATCTATAAAGACATGGAATTAGAAGTAGCTAAAGGGCATGCGGGATGGTACGACACATCTGATTACCCTAAAGATTGCCTTTGCATTCAATTACTAATAAGAAGGTTTTAGGAAAGATGAAAGATGAATTATCTGGAAGTGATCAAGGAGTTTGTTGGTTTAAGGTCAAAAATGTACAGTATTTCGAGCCAGGAGAAAACCATTACGAAAGCAAAAGGAATATCTCGCAGTGTTGTGCAGTCAAACATATCGCATGACAACTACAAAGAAGCATTGTTTGACAATAAGACTTTTCATCATGACAACGTAAAAACTGCGATCTAATCTACATGAGATCAACACAACTTTTGTAACAAAGAAGTCATTAGATAGAACAAACACAAAACGTGTGTTTGTTAATCCAGAGTTTTCATATGCATATGGACATTATAGAACCGTCAATTAATTAAAGCGGAACTGTGTCTGGTGGGATTATCTGCAGTTCTTCTTTTACAAAAGATCTTTGAGGAGCTGGTTGTTTTGTTGTGTCAGTTTCTCGTAAATAATACACGGGCGGATTCATTTTTACAATTCTTTTTATTTCATATGGATCAACACTCCAAACTGGATCGGTTGCCCTGATGCGAGTGTCCTCTTCGCTTCCCCGGTAAATAAAGGTACCTTACTTTCAATCCAAACGGTAATAGTTTGCTGGATGAAGACTCTCCTCAGCAACATTTATTGTTTTTCTTTTGATTGCTTGTACTGGTTTAGCCCTTTAAAATTCTTCATTAATTCATTGCGCGCAAACTGAGGGCAGTCTTCTAACCCATTCTGTGTTGCGAGAATTGGCAACCAGCTCTCTGTGATATGGTAGGAGAAAAGTCTTTCGGCTAACTGTTTGTTAAAGTTTTCGACTAAAGCCTGTGATCTGTGAACTCCCGGAATGCCTCTTTTAATGGTAACTCTATGTTTTAACAATAATTGATTCACTTGACTTTAAATTCTTTTCCGTCATCGACTTGAATCATGCGAGGATAAGTTAACGGGCCTCGTTGGTATATCAGTTGTATGGCAACAGCAACAGCAGAAGCACTCTTTTGTGTTAATGGTTCCGCATCTTTGTATCTTGAAGCTATGTCAATGACTGTGAGTGCGTACTTAATCTTTTTCGTCTAATCGTATCAGAGGGTAAATAAGAAGGTCCATTTGATGGGTGTCGTTCGGTATTGTATTCACAAAGTGCGGTCTCTGTATTCGTCTAGGTGCAGGTAAATAAATTTGCCAAATCGCTTGTTTAGATAACATTCCTTCGCTGTTTGTTCACTGACTCCCGCTGCTTCGCTTAGCTTTTTAATTGCTGTGATTCCCTTCCAATATCCTTTGGGTGAATAATAGATTTTGTTCATTTTTTATTCAGCCAATATTATGCGCGACAAAATAGACAACAGTCATACCAACGACAATAAATGCGATTTCTTGCGTCTTTTGTTTTTCTGATGGTTGATAAAAGTGCTGAATTTTGGTGGGGGCAATGTCTGGATTGGTTTGCCCGTTTACTAGATAATACTCTTTTATCGCTTGATCACATCTTTAAATGTGTAGCTGCATGTCCCTGTTTTTTCAGTGTGTTATTAATAAAATCTAACTGCTCAATTCTATGCTTTTCATAGCGATCTTGTGCTGCAGCTAGTTGCTCCACAGCTTTGTTATGTCTTTTTCTCTCGCCGTCATCCGTAGTTTACTAAATGCGTAATTACTTCGCTAAAAGCAAGCGCATTCACCACAGCGCCGCCTATCATCATTACGAGTGAAGCCATTTTTTATAAAAGTACTTTTTACATATTTATATTCTCTGGAATTATTCCTTGCTTAACTAGAAAATCTTTCGTAGCGAGCGAAGCTGTAATAATAGCGATTAGCTTTGCTGAATCCTCAAAGTCTAGTTTGCCGAGATCTGCGGTTTTATTTTTAACAGGCTTTTACCAAGCATGAGTATCCTACACTTAGGCCTCCAATAACAGCAGAATGGTATACAAGGTTGGCGACAGTTTTTTTCGGCGCTCATTTTAAAAATAAAATAATTATAATTAATAAAAAAACATGAACAGCGATGATCTGCTACAGCTACAGGGCAGCCTAAACCTTCCTGAACTATGAATGACCAAGTTGATGACCAAGCTATTATGCCCAAAAAGGAAAGGTTGTATTCTTTGGCAGCATGTGGAAAAACAAAACAGTTCCTTGGAACTGAATTCAGCATAGAACAGATTCAACAAATGTCGCTGCAAGACATTATAAAAGTATCATAACAGGTATGAAGCGCAGCTGGGGTCTAGAATGGTGAAAAGCGTTGGACAAACGGTTCTTAGTTTGTACACTAAACTAGTCAGTAGATTTGCTCCCATTGATTCTGAACAAGATCTTACGTATGATTTAACGCAGGATCCAGTTTTAACAAAGTCATTAGAGTCTCTAAGCTGTGATCTATATTACAGATTTGAACATTGTTATCGCCGTTAATCATAGGATTAATTACTTTTAATCATATAGATTTTATTTCCCTTCAAAATGAACGAGTCGGAAAATCAGCAGAATCAGGAAACATTGAATCAGAAAACACTGAATCAAGTCGAGAAAGTAACCAGTAAACATCCTGGGCGCGTTGCAGCAGGGAAAAGAGTAGCAGAGTTAAACAAAGAAAATTAAAGTTACAATCACAGAATATAACTCATAATGAAAACATAACACCGCCAACGCCAACAGTTGATCCAATGCCAGCTCCAGACAAGAGCAAGTTAATTCAAGGGCACCAAAGTCTTCATGGAATATTGAACTTAAAACTGTTGCCATTTTTGGCGCATTGCTGCTGCTGGGGGCAGTTATACGGTTATAAAATATATAAACCAATGGCAACAAAAACAAAAGCAGCCAAAAAAATCTGAACCACTAAATACAGAAAAAGACAACAGCACGTCAGCACCGCCAATAACAAAAAATCATTTTGATCCATTTAAAATGCAATAATATTTAAGAACTTAAATTTAAATTTTTTGATAAAACATGGCAGATTATTATTTGTTTAAAATGATGGAGTCAATAAATAAAGACATGGAGTCTATAAAAGACATTTCCATAGACCAGAATTGTAATAAATGCAGTTGCTTAGGATGTAAGAACTTCATTAAGATCTATGCTGACCAATCTCACGCCAAGGGCGTTAAGCAAGACATCCTCAACGATGACGCATTTTTTGAGGCGTGTGTGTACTATATTAGGCATCTACTATTTAAGATAAAAACATAGATTTTATTGTTTTTTTGATGATTATAAGATAACTTGAATAAGAACTTGAGTAAAAACTTGATTAAGAACTTTATTAAGAACTTGAGGTAACTTAATTAAGAACTTAATTAAAGAACTTGCAGTGACTTGATTAAAAACTTAACTAAGAACTTAAGGCGACTTAAGGCAACTTAATCAAGAACTTATTAAAAACTTGAGGAGACTTAATTAAAGAACTTAATAATTATAAGTTGAAGAGACTTGATTAAGAACTTAGAACACTGCACTACACTACACTGCACAGCACTACACTACACTGCACTACACTACACTGCACAGCACTACACTGCACTACACTACACTGCACAGCATACACTGCACGCACTACACTACATTGCACTACACTACACTGCACAGCACTACACTACACTGCACAGCACTACACTACACTGCACAGCACAACACTACACTGCATTACACTACACTGCACAGCACTACACTACACTACACACCGCTGCTCAGCCCTCTCAACACGCTCCTCAGGTGGTTCATGCTGCACTACACTGCACTGCGCTGCACTGCACTACACAACCCTGCACTACACAGCACTGCACTACACAACACTACACTACACAGCACTACACTGCACTGGATCGCAGCACCGTTCAGCTCAAGCTTTGCTAAACAGACGACTGTTACACTGTAAAACACAGGCTGGTTTTATCTCGCTACTGCGCATGCCCAGTGGAATTTGAAGAGAGTGAGGTATGTAGAATTGTTTACAACGGCACAGCTTGCCCGGTCCGGCGAGTCAGCTGAGCGAACCAAGTCAATGTCAGGCAGGCCGCAAAGCGTGTCTGTGATGTCACTACAGCGTACTGCCGGCAGGCTGGTTTTATCTTGCTGGGCTCAAGTACACTGTAATTAAGTAATCAGGTGACAGCTATTGTCGGGTCTCTGCAGGTGTGTGGAAAATCCGGCCAGCTTTGCCTAGTGTTTGTCTTGTCATATGCTTGACGCGCGCTACTGTTTCAGGAGAGAGGTTATCGTCATGCGCGCGCTCGCGCCGAATGTCAGTATGTGCGGCAGTTGTTGTTTTCATTGCATTGTGTCGGGTGTGGATTTTATGCCAGAAATATAACTTGGTTTTAAAAAAGACTTTAAAGAGCAGTTAAAGATGAAAATGATGTTATTGAAAACGATCAACCCTACACAGTAATGTATGTTTGTAGGGTCGTTATTTTTTGGTTATTGAAGTCTTACTTGTCAGAGAACTATAAAATGCCGCTTTTAGGCCACTTTCGCCCGAAAACTGGTTGATCGCGAAAGTGAGCCAGGATTGGTAAAATGCTGTTCTCTGGTCATCTTCCATCCCAACGGTCACGAAGGCGGCGACGGCAAGCGTCGTGGAGCGCTACGGGCACGGCAAGGCACTACAGACGTCGTGGTCATCCACTGCAGCCGAGGAAGTCCCTGGCCGTGACGGCTCCTCCATACCACCAGATCCTGGCTTTTGAGGCCGAGAGAGTGGGATTGCCCCTGTGCATCGACTTTCCCACTTTAAATCACTTTCCCGCACAGGTTTTCCTCATGTGTGTTAGTCCCCACACCCAAAATTACCAAAGTCCTGCGGCGATGGGGAACGAGCGAAGCAACAGGTGGAGGTGACCACTGGAAGTTGTAGCTTGAACCCTGCACGTAGGCGGCCTGGTGACAATAGTCGTTCTCCTTCTGACCCCGGGACAACAGTGGAGCTCGGCGTTCTCTCAGGTGACTGAGCAGCCTCTTTAGGACAGCACTGCTCACCCTCATATGAGGGAGGGGACTGGAAAAGGTGTCCCAAACAAATGCTTGCCCCTTCCAACTGGCCAGCATACCGCGGCTGGCAGTTCTACCCTCCAAGCGGTCGAAACCAAAAAAAGAAGAAATTGATCGTTGGTGCGTGGAATGTGCGCACACTCATGGACAATGAGGCCTCTTCAAGGCCTGAGAGGAGAACGGCTCTCATCGCAAGGGAACTGGCTCGCTACCGCATTGACATAGCTGCCCTCAGCGAGACCAGACTAGCTGAAGAAGGATCTGTGGATGAACTGAAAGGTGGCTACACTTTCTTCTGGAAAGGCAAGGCCAAAGATGAAGAGAGAATCCATGGAGTAGGATTGGCCATCAAGACATCGCTCCTCAAACAACTTCCTGATCTAACCAACTTCGGTGAACGAACGGCTGATGGTAACTCCGCTTTCCCCTGAACCGTACCCGGCATATCACCCTCATCAGTGCGTACGCTCCAACCCTCACCAGCAGCGATGAAGTGAAGGAAGTTTTTTATGAGGAGCTTAGTGCCCTCGTAAGGGACACCCCCTCTAACGACAAGCTCATCTTGCTGGGCGATTTCAACGCCAGAGTAGGAGCAGACTGCAGAAATTGGAAAGGCGTGCTGGGACCCCACGGAACTGGAAAGCTGAATTCCAACGCTTAATGCTTTTAAGCCTTTGTGCTGAACAACACCTCACTATTACAAACACCCTGTTCCGGCAGGTCGACAAATACAAGACAACATGGATGCACCCAAGATCCAAGCAGTGGCATCTGATCGACTTTGCCATCTGCCGTCAAAGAGACTTCCGTGATATCAGGATCACCAGGGCCATGCGAGGAGCGGAGTGTTGGACAGACCATCGCCTAGTCAGGCCATCCTATCCCTGCATATCGTCCCAACTCTCCGCAAGACGCCTAAAGTCCTCAGACCAGCGTTCAACGTCGCCAGACTCGAACAACATCAGCAACGCAATGAATTTGCAGAAGACCTGGACGGCCGACTGACTGCCCATGGACCTCTGACTGGCGGCCCGACTCAAAGGTGGGAGCAGTTCAGAACACTAGTGACGGAGTCAGCAATAGCCACCATCGGCCCCAGGAAACGAATTCATCAGGACTGGTTTGACGAGAACGACGAGTACATCAGGAAACTCCTGGATGACAAGCAGAGAACATTTGTTGAGTGGCAAAACGACCCCTCCTCCACCTCTAGGCATGATCGCTTCAAGCATCTCCAGAAACAGGCCCAAGTTGCGCTGCGTAAGATGCAGGATGAATGGTGGAGAGGAAAGCGGACGAAGTCCAGAGATATGCTGACACGCAGAATTCCAAGTTGTTTTTCAATGCCATCAAAGAAGTCTATGGACCTTCCAAGCCATGTACTACCCCACTTCTGTCAGCAGACAGTTCAACCCTGCTGAGGAGAAGAGTAGCATCAATGAACGATGGAGAGAGCACTTCAGCAACCTGCTCAACAGGCCCTCCAGTGTAGACCCCCTCGCTCTTGACCTGATCCCACGTACGCCCACTATCCACTACCTCGACCTCCCCCCACAATGGATAAAGTCTTGAAGGCAATAAGGCAGACCAGCTCAGGCAAAGCACCCGGAATGGACGGAATCCCAGCGGAGATGTTCAAATCGGCCGGCCCTGTGGCCCTTGCCGCTTTTCACACCCTCCTCACCAGCATCTGGGAAGAAGAAGAACTGCCCAAAGATTTCAGAGATGCCACTGTCGTCTCCCTATTTAAGAACAAGGGTAGCAAGTCTGACTGCGGCAACTACCGGGGAATCTCCCTCCTTTCTATTGCTGGGAAAATATTGGCTCGGATCCTCCTCAATCGATTAGTCGAGAACATTTCCGAAGGAAACCTGCCAGAAACACAGTGTGGATTCCGCCCAAACCGCAGCACTGTGGGCATGATCTTCTCCGTCCGGCAAGTACAGGAGAAGTGCCTAGAGCAAAACATGGACGTTTATGCGGTCTTCGTTGACCTCACCAAGGCCTTTGACACAGTGAACAGGGAGGCCCTCTGGACCATCCTATCCAAATTCGGATGCCCAGACAAGTTCGTCAACCTTATACGCCAGTTCCATGACAACATGACTGGGCAGGTTCTCTCGGGTGGAGAAGTATCAAGCCTTTCAATATTAGCAATGGCGTCAAACAGGGATGCGTTCTGGCCCCGTCCTTTTCAACCTCTTTTTCACCTGCGTCCTTAACCACGCTATCAGGGACTTGGACCTTGGGGTATATCTACGATACAGACTTGATGGCTCACTGTTCGACCTCCGCCGACTGAATTCCAGGACCAAGGTTGTGGAGAAGATAATCCTGGAAGCACGTTTTGCTGATGACTGCTCTCATGGCACACAAAGAGACTGACCTACAGCTCATCGCAGATAAGTTTGCAGAAGCCTCCCGCCTTTTTGGACTCACCATCAGTCTCAGCAAGACAGAGGTACTATTTCAGCCAGCGCCTGCATCAACTGCCCCTCCCCCCTCTATCTCCATGGCAGTACCATCAGCAACGGCGGCAGCCTGGATAAAGAGATCAACGTCAGGATTTGCAAGGCCAGTCAACCTCTTGGTCGCCTCCGAG
>CM031600.1:2423000-2443000 GCA_018398815.1 Conus ventricosus
TTCAAATCATAACGACGAAAAAGAAAAAAAATGAATAAGCGTGTGCACTAGTAGACCGCATAAAGAGACCGCTTGATGCCTTCAGTGCTTCTGGACATCAGACACACAGCAGCACAACCACCCCACACAGCCGTGTAAGGAACCATAACTCCTGGACATTGGTTACAACGCAGCACAACCACCCCACACAGCCATGTAAGGAACCATAACTCCTGGACATTGCTCACACGGCAGCACAACCACCCCACACAGCCGTGTGAGGAACCATAACTCCTGGTGATCGGATGGCGCTGCGTGTTGACGACTGGTTGTCGAAGTAGGAATCTTTTCAACCCGCGAGAAGAGCAGTCACGTGTCTGGCTGACACGTCTGAACACCGTCGCTGGAGACTCGCGTGAAACGTCGCTGCAAGTTAGGTGACCCTCGCTGGATTTCCATGAATCTCTCTGGGCGTTAGGTGGACCCCTCTGGGGGGATGGAAGAGCCTCACTGGGAGTCGACTGAACCTTGGTTGGACGTTGATGAACCTCGCTAAGAGTTGGATGAGCTTCGCTGAGAGTTGGATAAACCTCGATATGAGACGGGTGAACATCACATGGAGTTAGATGAATGTCACCAAGAGTGGGATGAACCTCACAGGCAGTTGGATGAACTTCACTGGCAGTTGGATGAACGGAGTTGGATGGAGATCTAAGGGTTACATAATGTCATCAATCAGCTGACTCATCCACTGGAGAATCTTAATTTTTCTGCAACCCACGCGAATGCGCCATAGTTCACCGTCAAGCAGATTGTTTACGCTTCGTCTGTCAAGCATTCCTCAGCTGGAGAAGAAGCGTGGAAGAAGCGTGAGTGACAACAGATGGGTTTTGACTATGAGTGACAACAGATGGGTTTTGACTATGAGTGACAACAGATGGGTTTTGACTATGTTTTGACAACAGATGGGTTTTGACTATGATGACAACAGATGGGTTTTGACTAAGTGTGACAACAGATGGGTTTTGACTATGTGTGACAACAGATGGGTTTTGACTATGTGTGTGACAACAGATGGGTTTTGACTATGTGTGTGATAACAGATGGGTTTTGACTATGTGTGGTGACAACAAAAGGGTTTTGACTTTGTGTGCACGCAACCCACTCCCATACCCACGAGAAAAAACGAATTATCATTTCCACACAAGTACAGGAAGGTTCGCTCACGTGTGCGTAAAAAAGCACACAAACACACACACACACACACACACAAAACACACACACACACACACACACACACACCACACACACACACAACAAGAAAAAACGTCCCTCCTCTTGCTTTAACCGGAATCCCAAAATACACACAAACAACAACAAACACAGCGAAGCAAACAGCGTGGGATGAGAGAGAGAGAGAGAGAGAGGGGAGAAGGGGAGAGGAGGAGAGAGAGAGAGAGAGAGAGAGGAGAGAGATTGATTGATTGATTGATTGATCTTTAATACCCAAGGATGAAGATTTTAGGCCAAAGCCTAGTCTTAAATCTGTCCTTGCATGCATACATTATTTCAGCACATATCATTCATACAGACAGTTCAAACATACCAAAAATGATAATCTAATTCTACAATGAAAAGGGCAAACTGCTCATAAAGCACTAATGAGATGGGGGATGGTAAAACAAAAGGAAACTACAAGCAAACAGACAAACAAAAAACGAAGAGAGAGAGAGAGGTCAGAGGAGGTGGGGAAGAGAGAATGGTAGGTAGGGGGAGGAGAAAAGGGGATGGTAGAACAGAGTGGGATTTGGGGATGACGATTTTAACGTAGTTAGGTTTTATGTTGAGACGATTTATTCAAGTATGGTTCACAGAAGACTTAGCGAATGGACGCTAATCATTGTAATCAAATAATTTAACTACTGAGACATAAATGTTTATGCAAATGTTCCTTGAAAGGTTTTAAAGTATTCATGTTTTGTAGATTGGGTTTGGAAGTGAGTTCCAACATATGGTCCAGAGTAAGCTAGGCTTGTTTTGTATAGATCAATGGGGGTAGGGAAGAAGGAATTTCGTTCGAGCCAGAAAAGTTTGTTCGATCTTGAAAAAAGGGCATTAAATATAACATGGCATAGTATCTGTCAAGATTGAAAACCCATAAATGAGCCTTGTTGAATTCCAATTGCCTATTCAGGGAGAAGTTCAGCGCTTTTAGTTTTTGTCTGTTGTTAGAGATACAGCTGGATGGAGTAGCTTTGCTGCACGTCTATGGAGAGAATTCAGCCTTTTTTTGGGGAAACGTCAATACTGCCGCCCCACACTGTTGAGGCGTAATTTATACGTGACATTATGTGTGCATTGAAGAAAAGTTTAAGCACATTACTGTTGACGTAGCGCTTTAATTGAGATAACAGGAAAAGTTGTTTTGAGACTACCTTGCATACGTTTTTTAGATGAGTTTTGCCATTTCAATTCTTTATCTATCGTTAACCTAAAACACGATGCTCGTCTACCTGCTCGATAGAAGTGCCATTCAACTGAAGTTTTAGGCAAAGAGGAGTAAACTGGTGTTTTGGCGGGTAGCTATAATCATAGATTTGGTTTTGGCTGGGTTTTGACCATTGAGTTTGAATGACACCAGTCGACACGTCGTGTAGACTTTCCTGGAGAGAAGTTTCTATTGTCTGTAGATCACTACCATTCGTTTGGAGCGACGAGTCATCAGCAAATAAATCTGTCGTGACCTTTTCATCTGATACGGACAATGGTAAATCATTGATGAAGATGCAGAATAGTAGGGGGCCTAGTACAGAGCCCTGTGGGACTCCATGTCTGACAAAGTCTAAAGTGGAGGTTTTCCCATTAAAGCGCCACATACTGAGTCCTATCGTTAAAAGTATGATTGGAATAATGAGATTGTCGGGGTATGGTTAAGTAGACGAATATTTCTTTAGAAGAATGGAATGATCAACAAGATCAAACGCTTTTTTGAAGTCAAGAAAGACAACCCTGTCATTTGTGATTGGTTCATATTTGAAAGCCATGAGTCACACATTCGTGATAATGCTGTGTGGCAGGAATGATTAGATCGGAATCCAGATTGGAGTGGGTGAAATAGTTTGTTTTTCCCCATGAATGAGATACGTGTGTGTGTATGTGTCTTTCAAGGGGTTTGGATAGAATCGATAGTAAGGATATAGGTCTGAAAAATTTTTTGGATCCCACAAATCATTTGATTTTGGAAGGGGGGTTACTTTGGCGTTTTTGAACGCCTGAGGGAAAACATTAGTTCCAATGGATAGATTATATATGTATGTAAGAGACTCAACAATGTAAGGTAGAGCGAGTTTGAGAAGAAATGTGGGTATGTTATCAGGACCCATGGATTTTTTATTCTTTAATTGCGCTATGTGCATACCTACTTCATGTACAGCAAGAAGGGGAATTTTTAATGAGTTACTGGATCCAAGTTTTTTTTTGCAAAATGATATTAGGGGGTCGGGCATGTATATTCATTTGGCGCTCTTATAGTTCTGTGAAGCTTGAGAAGGGTATCTGATAATGACAGAAAGTGGGTATTAAAAATTTTTCCGGGGGGATGTTGGTGCTTGAAGTTTGTGAATTTGTACGCTTGTTGCGTACAATATGTTTATTGCCCTCCACATTGGCGCTGGGATTTTTTCATCCGTTATCATTTGACTGAAGTAGTCTCGTTTTGGGTTTTTCAACTTCGTTTGAAACAAAGTTTCTCTGTCTTGATTCGTCAAACAAATTTGCTGCCTTGAGTTGGTCACGTAGTACCATTTCTTGGGAGCAATTCTGGAGTTAACCACGGGTTCATCTGCGGATGCCTGACTCTTTTTAGATGTAACGGGCGCGTGTTTATTATGATGGTGAGGAATGTTTGGTACCAGAAGGACAGTGCACATCGACGTCTGAGTAATTATAAGTTAAAATGAAATGGAGGGAAATGTTTAAGTCATAGAGGTATGCTGCTTTATTAAACTTTTTGAAAGAGCGGTATTGGTGGTCGTGTGACCTTTGGGTGGTGGTTTTGGGAGCCTTAAGGACCACGTGCAGAAGACTGGACAGTGATCACTAATACCAGAATTACCACTGAAACATCTAGTATTTCGGATTTGTTGTTAGTGTATACATGATCAATAAGTGTCGCAGTTGTTTTGTTATTCTCGTTGGGGGTTTTTACTAACTGATGGAGTGCATGAAGTGATAGGTACTTGTCCAAACTGGTTGTGTTTTAAATATCAATATTGAAGTCCCCTAACAGTAGTATATTTGAATTGTTGTGACAGATCCAAACCATCATTTGTACAAAGTTGTCATACCATTCGTTGTGGAAGATGGGTGTCTAAATAAATGTCCGATTATTAATGGCGGTGATTTGGAGTTTTTTATTTCAATCCAGATACATTTGACAGTATTAGTTTCAAGATCGTTCTGCGTCGGGTAATGTTGGGAATTGATTGATGAATGTATACGGCAGGCCAGTATGTTGGGGTTGATCACTGTCGCGTCGTTCTATGTTGGGATTCAGGAATGCAAATAAGGTTTCTGTTATGCGAGAGTCTAAACCTTGTTTCACTTATGCCAAATACTTGTACTGGATGGGTGACTGTTTTAAGAGTGATGAGATTTCATGGACCTTATTAAAAAATGATAGACATTGAGATGTCAACGTGAAGTCCTGGGACAGTGGGATTATGAGAAGGCATGGGTAGTAAGGGACAGAGGCCAAATCGGGCGAGGAAGACAGTTTTCACAAAAAAGACAGAAAAATATAGGTTAAAAACAACAACAACAACAACGCAACAACAACAACAACAACCGAATACAGTGAGAAAAGTAACGTTGTGGATAACGCACAATAATGACAAGTGCACACAAAGAATTTAAAAGGGTTTAACTATTATGCCAAAAACAGATAACAGAATGTATCTTTAGAAATTCAATTAGTCAGTAAAACAACAAACAACAAAAAGAGCAAAGGTTGAAGCACAATATTGAACAAATGAAAAAAAGAAAACAAAGTATCAGGCTTAAAGCAATGATGAGAGAGAGAGAGAGAGAGAGAGAGAGAGAGAGAGAGAGAGAGAGAGAGAGAGACAGAGAGAGAGAGAGACAGAGAGAGACGAGACAGAGACAAAGAGTAGGAAAGCTAGGGCGAGGCTGGAAAGACGAAGGGGCGAGGGAGAAAGGCGGGGGGGGGGGGGGGGGGCAGATTGATGCCGCCTGATGGTAATGCACAACATCTTCCCCCACAAAGCCCTCGGAGTGTCTTTCCCCCGTGCACGGGCAGGCGCCCTAACAGGTCAATTACCGCCGCGAGCACATCATCCTAACCAGCTTTTTTTCCCCGGGATGCCAGAGGTTATTAATTATGCAAATTAGTCGGGCGGTCCCTTCTCGTTAGCCCGGCCATGCGCGCGACTTTGTATCTATAGTTTGGCTTGTTAGTGTGATGGTGGTGATAGTGATGATGATGATGGTGATGTGTGTACAGGTGTCTGTCTCAAGTTCAGGCAGGTACAAACGGACACATGACGACACTGGTTCAAAAGGAATGTTTTAATAAAGCAACGGGTTTGTGGGTTTGGTTATACTCGGATTTCTTTCAAAGGGATTTTCAAAACCTGGTTAAGAAGGTACTGGCTCCTTTAGGTTATGTCCTTTGAACTTCCACCCTTTGAGTTTTAAACTGATTTTTAGTCTCTCGACTTAATAAAAGAAACAATTCTTACATTTTCCTTCCTTGTGTGTTCATGTTTGCTTCTTTCTTTGTTTTCATACGCAAAAAGATCAACCGGATTTCGGGGGATTTCACTTCAGTTGACATAGAAGTGCTTTTATAATAGCATGTTTAATGACCTAGAAATAGAGCGAAATAGCTGTCGTTGCTGGAACATTGACATCTACTGGGAACAATACAGTGAACATTGACTTCTACTAGGAACAATACAGTGAGCATTGACCTCTACTGGGAACAATACATTGAGCATTGACTTCTACTGGGAACAATACATTGACAGAGCACACGACGGAGTGGGATTCTTCTGGCACCTCAAGATGAACTTTTTGGTGTGGCACGTTTTGTCCGGAAATCAAAGGCATCAGGGCCTGCCTGGATTATTTGTTGTTAATCATTCTTGTATTTCTCTGTTCACAGAATATCTCATTTAAGTCAGTTGAGTCGGTTTTGCGTACCATTAATTCTACCTTTTGGACCTAAAACTAGGAAAAATGTTGGCATTCAGTTTGAGTTAAACACAAGTTATGTACGCAAGCACAAATGCGCGCGCGCGTGCATGCACGTACGCACGCACGCACACACGCACGCACGCACGCACGCACGCACACACACATACACACACACACACACACACACACACACACACACACACACACACACACACACACACACACACACACACACACACGCGCGCGCGCGCGCGCGGCGCGCACACATACACAGACACAGAGACACACAAATGCGCGAGCGTGCGAGGAGTTCTATGGCAGAGAGAAACTATGGGGTCAGTCAGATTCCTTGGCGAAGAAGAAACTATGGGATCGGTCAGAATTACATGGCAGAGGAGAAACCATGGGATCGGTCAGAATTACATGGCAGAGGAGAAACCATGGGATCGGTCAGAATTACATGACAGAGGAGAAGCATGGGATCAATTAGAGTCCCTTGGCAAAAGAAAACTATGAGATCAGTCAGAAACCCTTGGCGAAGTAGAAACTGTGGGATCAGTCAGAGTACTGGGTGGAGAAAAAACTCAGGGATCAGTCAGACTCGTTTGCGGAGGAGATTACATGGGGTCAGTCAGACTCCTTTGTTTGAGGTGGATCTATGTATCAGACTCCCTTGGTGGAGAAGAAAATATTGGACCAGTCAGAGTCTCTGGAATAAGAGAAACTATGGATAAGTCAGCTTACTTGATGGAGGACAAAAGATGGATCAGCCAGAGTTTCTGGACAGAGGAGAAAATATAGAATGAGTCAGACTCCTGTTGGTTGAGAAGAAAACATGGAATCTTCTTCCTATGCTGGAGAGAAACGATGGAACCAGATTCCCTTGGCGACTGAGAAAAGATGGCATCAGTCAGAAAGTCTGCGACAGTCAGACTCCCTAGTGGAGGAGAAGTCTGTGATCAGTCCAGACTTCCGTGGTGGAGGAGAAATCTGTGATCAGTCAGACTTCCGTGGTGGAGGAGAAATCTGTTGATCAGTCAGACTTCCGTGGTGGAGGAGAAATCTGTGATCAGTCAGACTCCCTAGGTGGAGGAGAAGTCTGTGATCAGTCAGACTCCCTAGGTGAAGAGAAGTCTGTGATCAGTCAGACTCCCTCAGTGGAGGAGAAGTCTGCGATCAGTCAGGCTCCCTATGTGGAGGAGAATACTTTGTGATTGGGAAAATTCCCGTAGTTGAAGAAGAGCTGTGGACTCAATCAGAGCCTTTGGTGGAAATGAAACCATGGTTTGACCTCATTCCCTGTGGAACAACACTATGGATTGACCAGCTCTAGGTGTTGATTCCCTGTGGAACAGACACTATGGATTGACGAGCTCTAGGTGTTGATTGCCTGTGGAACAGACACTATGGATTGATGAGCCCTAGGTGTGATTCCCTGTGAACAGACGCTATGGATTGATGAGCCCTAGGTGTTGATTCCCTGTGGAACAGACACTGTGGATTGATGAGCCCTAGGTGTTGATCCCTGTGGAACAGACGCTATGGATTGATAGAGCCCTAGGTGTTGATTCCCTGTGGAACAGACACTATGGATTGATGAGCCCTAGTGTTGATTCCCTGTGGAACAGACGCTATGGATTGATGAGCCCAAGGTGTTGATTCCCTTGGAACAGACGCTATGGATTGATGAGCCCTAGACGTTGATTCCCTGTGGTAGAACAGACACTATGGGATTCATGAGCCCAAGGTGTTGATTCCCTGTGGAACAGACGCTATGGATTGATGAGCCCTAGACGTTGATTCCCTGTGGTAGAACAGACACTATGGATTCATGAGCCCAAGGTGTTGATTCCCTGTGGAACAGACACTATGGATTGATGAGCCCTAGGTGTTGATTCCCTGTGGTGGAACAGACACTATGGATTAATGAGCCCTAGGTGTTGATTCCCTGTGGAACAGACACTATGGATTGATGAGCCCTAGGTGTTGATTCCCTGTGGAACAGACACTATGGATTGATGACCCCTAGGTGTTGATTCCCTGTGGAACAGACACGATGGGATTGAAAAGCTCTAGGTGTTGATTCCCTGTGGAACAGACACTATGATTGATGAGCCCTAGGCGTTGATTCCCTGTGGAACAGACGCTATGGATTGATGACCCCTAGGTGTTGATTCCCTGTGGTGGAACAGACACTATGGGATTGATAAGCCCTAGGGTTTGATTCCCTGTGGAACAGACACTATGGATTGATGACCCCTAGGTGTTGATTCCCTGTGGTGGAACAGACACTATGGATTGATGAGCCCTAGGGTTTGATTCCCTGTGGTGGAACAGACACTATGGGATTCATGAGCCCAAGGTGTTGATTCCCTGTGGAACAGACACTATGGATTGATGAGCCCTAGACGTTGATTCCCTGTGGTAGAACAGACACTATGGATTCATGAGCCCAAGGTGTTGATTCCCTGTGAACAGACGCTATGGATTGATGAGCCCTAACGTTGATTCCCTGTGGTAGAACAGACACTGTGGGAGTGATGAGCCCTAGGTGTTGATTCCCTGTGAACAGACACTATGAATTGATGAGCCCTAGGTGTTGATTCCCTGTGGAACAGACACTATGGATTGATGAGCCCTAGGTGTTGATTCCTGTGGAACAGACACTATGGATTGATGAGCCCTAGGTGTTGATTCCCTGTGGAACAGACACTATGGATTGATGAGCCCTAGGTGTTGATTCCCTGTGGAACAACACTATGGATTGATGAGCCCTAGGTGTTGATTCCCTGTGGAACAAACACTATGGGATTGATGAGCCCTAGTGTTGATTCCCTGTGGAACAGACACTATGGATTGATGAGTCCTAGGTGTTGATTCCCTGTGGTGGAACAGACACTGTGGGATTGATGAGCCCTAGGTGTTGATTCCCTGTGGAACAGACACTATGGATTGATGAGCCCTAGTGTTGATTCCCTGTGGAACAGACACTATGGATTGATGAGCCCTAGGTGTTGATTCCCTGTGGAACAGACACTATGGATTGACGAGCCCTAGGTGTTGATCCCTGTGGAACAGACACTATGGATTGATGAGCCCTAGGTGTTGATTCCCTGTGGAACAGACACTATGGATTGATGAGCCCTAGGTGTTGATTCCCTGTGGAACAAACACTATGGGATTGACAAGCCCTAGTGTTGATTCCCTGTGGAACAGACACTATGGATTGATGAGTCCTATGTGTTGATTCCCTGTGGTGGAACAGACACTGTGGATTGATGAGCCCTAGGTGTTGATTCCCTGTGGAACAAACACTATGGATTGATGAGCCCTAGGTGTTGATTCCCTGTGGAACAAACACTATGGATTGATGAGCCCTAGGTGTTGATTCCCTGTGGAACAAACACTATGGGATTGACAAGCCCTAGGTGTTGATTCCCTGTGGAACAGACACTATGGGATTGACGAGCTCTAGGTGTTGATTCCCTGTGGAACAGACACTATGGATTGACGAGCTCTAGGTGTCGATTCCCTGTGGTGGAACAGACACTATGGATTGATGAGTCCTAGGTGTTGATTCCCTGTGGTGGAACAGACACTATGGATTGACGAGCTCTAGGTGTTGATTCCCTGTGGAACAGACACTATGGATTGATGAGCCCTAGGTGTTGATTCCCTGTGGTGGAACAGACACTATGGATTGATGAGTCCTAGGTGTTGATTCCATGTGGAACAGACACTATGGGGTTGACGAGGCTCTAGGTGTTGATTCCCTGTGGAACAGACACTATGGATTGATGAGTCCTAGGTGTTGATTCCTGTTGTGGAACAGACACTATGGATTGATGAGCCCTAGGTGTTGATTCCCTGTGGAACAGACACTATGGATTGATGAGCCCTAGGTGTTGATTCCCTGTGGAACAGACACTATGGATTGATGAGCTCCAGGTGTTGCAACAATGGAGTGCAGACCTTGTCATACCAGCCACTGAATCACTGAGCCATCTTGTCGTAACTCGAGTTCGATGGCCTGAATTTGAAGCACACCGACTGCCACTCTGGTAGAAGACGAAGGCGAGAGTGGGTGGGAATGGAGTGAGAGAGGATGGGAATGGAGGGAGAGATGTGGGAATGGAGGGTTAGAGGTGGGAATGGAGTGAGAGAGGTGGGAATGGAGGGAGAGAGGTGGGAATGGAGTGAGAGAGGTGGGAATGGAGGGAGAGAGGTGGGAATGGAGGGAGAGAGGGTGGGAATGAGTGAGAGAGGTGGGAATGGAGGGAGAGAGGTGTGAATGGAGGGAGAGAGGGTGGGAATGGAGTGAGATAGGATGGGAATAGAGGGAGAGAGGTGGGAATGGAGGGAGAGAGGGTGGGAATGGAGGGAGAGAGGTGAGAATGGAGGGAGAGAGGTGGGAATGGAGGGAGAGCGGTGGGAATGGAGGGAGAGAGGTGGGAATGGAGGGAGAGAGGTGGGAATGGAGTGAGAGAGGTGGGAATGGAGGGTGAGAGGTGGGAATGGAGGGTGAGAGGGTGGGAATGGAGGGAGAGTGGGTGGGAATGGAGGGAGAGAAGGTGGGAATGGAGTGAGAGAGGGTGGGAATGGAGTGAGAGAGGTGGGAATGGAGGGTGAGAGGTGGGAATGGAGGGTGAGAGGGTGGAATGGAGGGAGAGTGGGTGGAATGGAGGGCGAGAGGTGGGAATGGAGTGAGAGAGGGTGGGAATGGAGGGAGAGAGATGGGAATGGAGGGAGAGAGGTGGGAATGGAGGGAGAGAGGTGGGAATGGAGGGAGAGTGGGTGGGAATGGAGGAGAGAGGTGGAATGGAGGGTGAGAGGTGGGAATGGAGGGAGAGAGGGTGGGAATGGAGGGAGAGAGGTGGGAATGGAGTGAGAGAGAATGGGAATGGAGTGAGAGAGGGGGGAATGGAGGGAGAGAAGTGGGAATTGAGGGAGAGAGGTGGGAATGGAGGGAGAGAGAGTGGGAATGGAGGGAGAGAGGTGGGAATGGAGGGAGAGAGGTGGGAATGGAGGGAGAGAGGGTGGAATGGAGGGAGAGAGGTGGGAATGGAGGGAGAGAGGGTGGGAATGGAGTGATAGAGGTGGGAATGGAGGGAGAGAGGTTGGAATGGGGGAGAGAGGTGGGAATGGAGGGAGAGAGGTGGGAATGGAGGGAGAGAGGTGGGAATGGAGGGGAGAGAGGTGGGAATGGAGGAGAGGAGGGTGGGAATGGAGGGAGAGTGGGTGGAATGGAGGGAGAGAGGGTGGGAATGGAGGGAGTGAGGTGGGAATGGAGGGAGAGAGGGTGGGAATGGAGGGAGAGTGGGTGGAATGGAGGGAGAGAGGTGGGAATGGAGGAGAGAGGGTGGGAATGGAGGGAGAGTGGGTGGGAATGGAGGGAGAGGTGGGAATGGAGGGAGAGAGAATGGGAATGGAGTGAGAGAGGGTGGGAATGGAGGGAGAGAGGTGGGATGGAGGGAGAGAGGTGGGAATTGGAGGAGGAGAGGTGGGAATGGAGGGAGAGAGGGTGGAATGGAGTGAGATGTGAGGTGGGAATGAGGGATGAGGGGGATGGAGGGCAGAGCGCGTGGGAATGGAGGGGAGAGGTGGGAATGGAGCGGAGAGCGGGTGGGAATGGGGGAGAGGGTGGGCATGGAGGTGAGAGAGGTGGGATGAGGGAGAGATTGGGATGGTGAGGCCAGGAGTGGGAATGGATGGAGAGGGTGGATGCAGGAGGGGGTAGGGAATGTGAGCGGAGAGTTGAGGGGAGAGGGTGGGAATGGACGGGAGAGATGGGACTCTGACCAGACCCACACAGCTCAGAGGAAGATACAAGTTAGCGGGAGGTGTCGCTGAGTGGCACCCGTAGTAAAACGTCTGTCGCGCCTCGTAAATGCCGCGCCGCCATCCATGTGGGCTCATGCGCCGAAGATGCATTCTTCTTTTCCCTTTCTCTCCTCCCTGTCTCTGTCTCTGCCTGTCTTTCTCCTATACACCCCATCGCAAGGTCAATGGCCTTTAGTTGAAAATATTCATTTGCATTCTTTCCTCCCTCTGCTTCTCCCTCCTCTCTCTCTCCCCCCCCCTCTCTTCTCCTTTCCCCTTCTCTCCCTCCCTCCTCTCTCCTCCTTCTTCTCCTCTCCTCATCACCCCTCTCCCCCTCCCCTCTCCCCCTCTCTGTCCGCTGAGGAGGGAACTGAATGGATTAGAGTTGCCTTAGTGTCCGCTCACATTCATAGAGGTTTAGGTCAATGTATGGATGATCAATGAAATTTAAAAAGAACAGAGAGAAAGGGGGCAAGGGGCTGTTTGTGTTACAGTATCCACTTTAGCTTGCACACACACACACACACACACACACACACACACACACACACACACACACACACACATGCTCATGGTGCATGCGTGCGTGCGTGCGTTCATTGCGTACACACACACTCATAAAACGCAAAGCTTGTGACTTGCATAAGCTGATTTTTTTTTATCATATCAAATCTTCACCAACTGGCTAGGGTATTAACCACATCTGTTGATTTGTTTGTCATTCAGCCAAATCACGTATACACTTTTCTGAACTGATTTTTAGCGAGTTTTGGTAAAAGATGGAAAAAACCCCGTGTGCCCCAAAAATGAATCATTTTTAAATGTGGTGTGGACTGATGGGCAGATCTGTGTCACATCCACTTTGTTGAGGTCCTATGTCTCCCCAGAAAGCTTCAGGTGGCATGTCATTGTGAACACAATAGGGGTATCTTTTTTTATTCCTCATTCACATAGTCATCATTGTGAGCACAACAGAGGTATCTTTCTTTCCTCATTCACATAGTCCTCATTGTGGTCTTTCCTCATTCACATAGTCATCATTGTGGTCTTTCCTCATTCACATAGTCATCATTGTGGTCTTACCTCATTCACATAGTCCTCATTGGGGGTCTTTCCTCATTCACATAGTCCTCATTTGTGGTCTTTCTCATCACATAGTATCATTGGTCTTTCCTCATTCACATAGTCTCATTGTGAGCACAATAGGGTACTGGTCTTTCCTCATTCACATAGTCCTCACTGTGGCTTTCTATCACATAGCATCATTTTGGTCTTTCCCCATTCACATAGTCACATTGTGACACAATAGGTATCTGGTCTTTCCTCATTTACATAGTCTCATTGTGGTCTTTCCTCATTCACATAGTCATCATTGTGAGCACAATAGGGTACTTTTCCTCATTCACTAGGGCTCTTTGGTCTTTCCTCATTCCCCAAAAAGTCCTCACTGTGGGTCTTTTTTCCTCATTCAAAATAGTCATCATTTTGGTCTTTCCTCATTCACATAGTCATCATTTGGTCTTTCCTCATTCACACTAGTCCTCACTGTGTCTTTCCTCATTCACATAGTATCATTGTGTCTTTCCTCATTCACATAGTCATCATTGTGGTCTTTCCTCATTCACATAGTCATCATTGTGAGCACAATAGGATATTTTGGTCTTTTTCATTCACATAGTCCTCACTGTGGTCTTTTCCCCATTCACATAGTTTTCATTGTGGTCTTTCCTCCTTCACATAGTTTCCCCACGTGGTCTTTCCCCATTCACATAGTCCTCATTGTGGTCTTTCCTCATTCACATAGTCCTCACTGTGGTCTTTCCTCATTCACATAGTCCTCATTGTGGTCTTTCCTCATTCACATAGTCCTCATTGCTCTGCAATATCCAAGTGCTGTGGATCAGGCCTTGTTTTCCATTCTGTTTGCATGTATGTTTCTCGATTTGAATTGTCTGTCTGCCTGTCTGTCTGTCTCTCTGTCTGCCTGTCTGTCTGTCTCTCTGTCAGTCGGTTGGTCTGTCTACAAGATAACTTGAAACCAGTAAGGTTGATCTTCCTTTTTTCTAATTCGTGTTCATCGTTGGACATCTTCTTCATCTTCTTTTTTTCTTTCTCTCCCTTTCCATCATTGACTTCTTCTTCTTCTTCTTCTTCTTCTTGTTCTTCTTCTTCTTCTTCTCTTCCTTTCCTCTCCTCCTCCTGTTCCTTCTCCTCCTCCTCCTCCTGCTCCCTCCTTTTCCTCTTCCTCCTCCTTCATTTACTTCTTCTTTGTCTTCTTCTTCTTTCTACTTCTTAACTTTTTATCTTCTTGTTTCATTTCTTCATTTCTTCTTCTTTCTTCCATATTTATTTTCTTCTTCTTCCACCTCCTTTTTTTGGCCTCTTTCTTCTTCCCCAGCTAGAACTCAGATTTTGGAGCAGGTAATTGTCCCTTTCAATTCCAACGTCAAGATAGCCCTGTTCTGTAGGAGAAATGATGTTCAAACATGACATCATTGGGCACGTTTGTTTTATTTGTTTCATGTTTGTTGTTTCTTTTGTTTTCTCTCTTTTTTTGTGGGGATGGGGGGGGGGGGGGGGGGCGAGGTTAGAAAAAGAGGTTATCCAGCATACCATCTCACGATGGCGTCTTCTCTACAAGGATGGCTAGGAGTGTAATGTGTGTTCTCCCCACTCTCCCTGTCTCCCTTTCAAATGTACTGAGGATAGTTGAAACAAGCTCAGTGTCTGGCATACATGCATGCATGCACACACACACATGCATGCACACACGCATGCACACACGCATGCATCCACGCATGCACACAACACACATACACACACACATACACACACACCCCACACACACACACACACACACACACACACACACACACACACACACACACAACACACACAGGCTCAAATGCATACACATTCGCATCTCTCTCTTTGTCTTTCTCATGAACATACACACATGAATGCATGCACTTAGGCATGCATGCACAACAAATGCGCAAAAGAGAGAGAGAGAGAGAAGAGAGAGAGAAGAGAGAGAGAGAGAGAGAGAGAGAGAGAGAGAGAGAGAGAGGTTTCTCTTTTCAACAAACCATTGCATGATTAAAGCATTTTACAGGGGGGGGGGGGGGGGGGGGAGGGGGGGGGGGGGGGGGGGGGGAAGTATGGGGTGCAAAGAAAAAGGGGTTTTGAACCGGGGGGAAAGCCCCCGGGGAAAAAAAACCTTTAAAACAAAATAAGAAAAATGGGCAAGAACTGTCAATAAACAAAAATAAAACCCCGGGCTGCGACAGCAGGGGCAAAGGGGGTGAAGGCCTGGACAGAAACCCGGGGCAAAAAGGGGGAAGTATCCTGGACCCAAAAACAGGGGGAAAAAGGGGTTAAGGGAGGCCTGGACAGAAGACAGGGACAAAGGGCTGAAGTAGGTTTCCCGGACAGAAGCAGGGGCAAAGGGGTGAAGTAGTCCCCGGACAGAAAAACAGGGACAAAGGGGTGAAGTAACCTGGACAGAAGAAAAGGGACAAAAAAGGGGTGAAGTAGTCCTGGAAAAGAAAACAGGGAACAAAAAGGGGGGAAGTAGCCTGGCCCGAAGACAGGGGAAAAAAGGGCTGGGAAAAAGCCCAGGACAGAAGCCCGGGGCAAAGGGCTGAAGTAGTCCTGGAACCCGAGGTTGGGGGGGGGGCCAAACAAGAGTGCAGGAGACAGGGGGGGGGGGGGGGAGGACGTGAAGGGCCCGAACCCCCGGCACAGCTCAAAAAGGGAAGATTTCAAAGGGAGGGGAGGTGCGGTTTTAGTGGCACCCCCTAGTAGAACTGTCGTTCCCCCGGGCCCCGTTTTTAAAAGCCGCGCCGCCCCCTCCACCCGGGGGGGCCCCAATTGCGCGGAAGGCGCCTTTTTTCTTTTTTTTTTTTTTTTTTTTTTTTTTTCTTTTTCCTTCCTTTTCCTCACCCCCCTCCTCACGACCTCCCCTTTTCCCCTCCCACCCTGTCCTCTTTCCCCCCTTTATCCCTTTGTCCCTGTTTTTTAAAACCTTCGGCAGTTTTAAACCCCCCCCCCCCCCCCTTTCCCGTTTCCCCCTCTCCCCCTCTCTCTCTCTTCTCCTTCCCCTCCCTCTCTCTTTCCCCCCTCTTTTTTCAAAACTCTCCTCCTTTTCCCCCTTTTCTCTCACCCCCTCCCTTTTTCTCTCTCTTTCTCCTTTTTCACCCCTTTTCTCCTCCCCTTTTTTTGGCCCACAAAACGCCCTTTTTTTCTCCCCCCTTTCCCCTTGTTTCTCTTCTTCCCGTTTGGGGCCCCCTTTGGAAAATTTCTCATTCTTGGTTTTTTCAAAGTTTTTTTGGTTAAACCCCCCTTCCACGTCCCATTTTCCCGGGCGTTTTTTCCCTTTTCCCGTTTATCCCCCCCCCCCCCCCTTTTTTCCCCGGGCCAAAAAAAAAAACAATAAACCCCCTTTTGGGGCAAGAATTTTTTTAAAAACCCCCCAAATTTTTCCTTAAAAAGGTTCCGTAAATTTTAAAAACCCCTCCAAAAATTTCAAGGCAATTTCTTAGAAAATGAAACCCCCAAGGTCCTCTTTTTTTAAATTTTTGGTCCCCTTTTCAATATTGCTTTTTTTCCCTACAGGGAAAAACCCCTTGTGGGAAACATACATAGCCAAATTTGGTGAAAATTTTTAAGTCAAAATTTTGGAAGAAGGACCATTTTTTTGGGCAATTTTGCTGGGTTTTAAGGGGGAAAAGGGTGAAATGGGGCATACACTAAATTTAGGGCCCCAAAACCGGGCCCCTTATTTAAAACACTTAAAAAATATTTGCAGTGATGTACAAGGCGAGTTTTTTAGTGATGTTGAAACAAGCAAGTGGGAAAAAAGTTGAACTGAAAAAATTTAAAAAGCTGTTTTCCCTTTTATTCCCAGATGGGTTTTAAAAAGAAAGCGTGTTGAATCATGGTGAATTTTACGTTGTTGCCTTTCCCCGGAAAGAAAGTTAGCTTTGTTCCGCCCCCCAATCCGCCTGAGAGTTCAGCTCAAACCAAAAACACACACAACCCGCGCACGCAAAAGCACGCACGCACGCACGCACGCAGCAACGCACCGCAAAGCACGCACGCAAAACACACACATAGCCCCCCCTCTCTTTTCCCCCCTCTTTCTCCTCCCTTTTCTCTCTCCCCCTTTTCCCCTTTTTTCTCTCTTTTCTCTCTCCTCCATCTTTCTCCCTCTCCCTCTCTTCCTTTTAACCCCTTTTTCCCCTCCCTTCCCCTCCTCCGTTTCTCTCCTTTTTCTCTCTCCCCCTCCCCCTCCTCCTCTCCGGGCCCCTTTTCTCCCCTCCCCCTCCCCCTTTCCCCCCCCCTTTTTTTCCCTCTCTGGGCCTGTCTGTCTCTTTTTCTTTCAACTTTCATATTACCCCACACACACACACCACACACACACAAAACACACACAAACAACATCAACAAAACAAAAAACAAAAACACACACACACACACAACACACATCACCCCCACCCCACACACAAAACACCACCCCAAACACACACACCCACACACCAAAATTCACACAAACCCCACACACACACACACAACCAAAACAAAATCACACACTTTTAAAAAAATTACACAAAACCGTTGCAAAAGACATTTCCTTTTTGGGGGGGAAATATTCCAATTTAAAGGGGTTTTAAAACAGGGACAAAACCTTTTTCCTAAATTTTTCTTTGTTCCCCTGATTTTTTAAAAGATCGGTTTGGGTTTTAGATTGCCATGTCACTGAGTTTTTTAATTTCGCTTTGATATTTTAATTTTTGTTAAAATTTCAAATTAATTTAAAGGTGTTGACAAATTTTTCTCATTAGTATTTTAAAAAGAAAAAATGTTAATTGTTTTTTTTAAAAACAAATTTTATGGAAGCATGCAACGGTAGTAGTGTAATTTTCAGAACGGTACTTTTTTTTTTTCTTTGCTTCACTTTGCCTACGGGTTTTCTATCTAATTTCAGATCCCTATGGAATGAAGTTTTTTTTAAAACATTTTTATTTTTAAAAATGTCAGGTTTCATTTTACAAAAGTGGTTTTTTGACAGGGGTTTTTCCTCCGGTTTTATCCCTTCCGGGGGGCCCTTTCCCCCTTTTCCCCCCTCCCCCCCGGGGATTATACTATCCCTTTTCCCTCCCCCCCCCCCCCCCCCCCCCCCCCTCCGTTTTTGGTGTTTCTTCCCTCCTGGGTAAACCCCAAAACCCCTTCCACTACCCGTACCCTTGGGGGGCCTCCTAATCAACATACTGATTGGGGCTACATACTTTTTCCCTTTGTTTCTTCTTTCTTTTCGAAACTCCTCCTAACTTCTTTTAAATTTTTCTAATCCAACCCTTTTTTCTATTCCCCCCCCACTCTCTTTCCCTCCCCCTTCCCTCTTTCCCCCCCTCCCCCCCCCCCCCCCCCCCCTTCCTTCCCTTCGTCCGGTTTTCCCCCCCTTTTTTTGTGTTGATCCCTTTGTTTGGGTTTTTGGTTGTTTTGTGGTTGGTTGGGCCCCTTTGTTGGGGTTTTTTGGGGGGGTGTTTGGGTGTTTTTTTGTGTGGTTAAAGGGGTTTTGGGGGTTTTGGGGTGTGATTTTTGCTTTGTTTGGGGTTGGGGATGGTGGTTTTAGTTAATCCTTTGGGTTTTTTGGGGTTTTTTGGGGTGTTTTTGGGGGTTGTGGGG
Organism: Conus ventricosus; assembly: GCA_018398815.1. Classification (NCBI taxonomy): domain Eukaryota; kingdom Metazoa; phylum Mollusca; class Gastropoda; order Neogastropoda; family Conidae; genus Conus; species Conus ventricosus. Next base: position 2,441,706 of record CM031600.1, read on the forward strand.
GGTTTGGGTTTTTTTTGTTTGTGGGAAAACAGTTTTTTTTTATGGGATTTCAAAATTTTTTAAAAAAATTTTATTATTGTTTTTTTTAAAAAGTTGTGGAAAATGTTTTGTTTTGTGGGAAAAGGGGTTTTGTTGGGGATTCATTTTTAAATTTTTAAATTTTAAATAAAAGGGGTTTTAGGGGGGGGGGGGGTGTGGGGGGGTGTGGGGGGGGGCGCCCGCGCCGGGTTGTGGGGGGTGTGTTTTGGGGGGGGGGGGTGGGGTGTTTTGTGTGGGGGGGGTTTTGGGGGGGGTTTTTGGGGGGGTGTGTGTGTGCGGGGGGTTTGGGTGGGTGGGGGGACGGGGCCCTGTGTGTGTGCCAGGGGAAGGGGGCATGTGGAAGTTTCATGCGTGTGTGAAGAGTGCTTGTGGGGCGGAAAACTTTGGGGGGTGTAAAATACTTTTGCCTGTATAATATTTTCGATACACATGTGGTTTTCGTGCGTGCGGGCGGCGTGCCCTGGTGTGGTTTTGTTGGTGGGGGTGTGTTTGTGGGGCGTGTTGTGTGTTGGTGTTTGTGTGGGGGGGGTGGGGGGTGGGTACGGGGGCCCTTTTGTTTTTTGCATGTGCATGCATTTTGATAGGGCTTGTGTGCGAAAACTATGGGGGTATATTAAAAAAATAAAATATTTTTATAAAAATATTAATATATATAAATATATATTTTAAATTATAATATATATATAAAAGTGGGGGTTTTGCGCATGGGGGGGTGGTGTGTGTGTTGCGTGCGTGCGTGCGGCCCGGGTGCGTGCGCGCGCCGGGTAAATTTTTTCTGGGAAAGGGAATTTTTAGAAAATATGACCCGGTATTAAAATCAATAATTTATAATAATGTAAAGATGTTGAAATTTTTTTAATAATTTGTAGTAATAATCATGCTGCTTTCCCTACAACTCCCACTACAACTACTAAATACTACTACCACCACTGCTTCTTTGCTACTGCTACTATTTTTACTTCGTTCCTACTACTAAATGCATTAAATTACTAAAAAATTTAATGATAACAATGAAGAAAAATAAAAGAAAAGTAATAATGATAAAAAAAAAAATAATAATAAAAATAATAATAATAATAATAATGATAATAATAATGATAACAAGAACAACAATCAGAAGAATAGAAATACGAATAATGATGATGATGATGATGATGATGATGATGATGATGATGATGATGATGATGATGATAGCAATGAAAAAGAAGTAAGTTAGCAAGTGAAAATAGTGAAAATAGAAAGTATATTACATTAAA